>SKCR01053057.1:0-30659 GCA_019454045.1 Zanthoxylum bungeanum | reverse complement strand
AATAGTGATGCTATGGGTCATAATTGTCCAACAATCTCCCACTTGGCCTATAGCCAATCAATCAAGTGTCCTACACCGAACTATGTACGGTTCGCTTAAACTTCTGCTGAGAAAAGGCTTTTGTCAGCGGATTTGCAATATTATCATCTGATGCGATTTATACGATCATCACATCACCACGATGTATGATCCGAACGAATCAGATGAATATTTGAAGTATATATCTGGATCGTTGATGAGACCATTAATTCTTTAGCCTGTGATGTAGCCTAACTCAGCTGCTAACAAAACTACTCCTAATCTAATTATGATTATTATTAATCCAAAAGGCTTCAATTGATGCCTCAGCTGCAGCAATATTCTGCTTTTGTTGTTTATTCGGAAACAGTATCTTGCTTGGAAGATTTCCAGCTCACTGTTCCGTTATTCAAACTATATAATACCTTTATTACGACTTATAGTCGTTTTTATCGGTTAGGAAACTTACAATAGTGAACCCAGTCACTTCAAGTTCTCCTTCTCCATAGTATAAGAAAGCATCCTTAGATCATCTAAGATACTATAGGATGTTCTTAACATCAATCCAGTGACTATCACTTAGATTGGCCTGATTGTGACTCCACATGCTCTAAGCATATGAGACACCAGGTCGCGTACATTTATTTCAATGTACGAGTTCTCAGAGAGTGTCAACAACCTTTAGATCTATCCCAGCAGATCTTTATTCCTAGAATAAAGGTTGTTTCTCCCAAGAATTCTACGGAGAATTTTCATGAAAGCCAAGCTTTCACCGATTGTATTATGGGAATGTCATTTCCAAGAAATGATATATCATCATTATATAGGACATTCACTGTCAGTGCGTTCCCACTAACCTCCTTATATACACAAGAATCATTTTCATTTTGAATTAAATCATATACCATTATGATTACATTTAAGGAAAGCGATTTTGACGTTCAGCTGCCATATTTCACAAATGAAACATGCAGCATTGGCAAGCATTATCCAAATGGATTTAACCATGGAAATGAGTAAAAGGTTTCATCGTAATCGACACAATGTTGATAACGATACCTTTTTCACTACAAGACTAGCTTTGTATGTTTGTATGTTGCCATCTATGTATGTCTTCCTTGAAGACTCATATAGTACCAATAGGCACAATGCCTTCCGGTACAAAAACCAGTGTCTAAACTTGGTTGGTATATATGGAATCCTTTTCGGACTTCATAGAATTTTGCCATAATATGGAGTTGATACGTTGTATCACTTCCTCATACGTAGTCAGTTCTTATTCCTCAATGAGATTGACATCTTTACGAGGTGAGATCAGAAACCCATACCTCCTAGGTTATTTTCTGACTCTCTCTGAATTGCACGGTTCTTGTGTATTCGAAGATTATTGGTATAGTTTCATCCTTGATGAACTATTTGTGTTCCATTAAGGAATCGGTGCCTGGAATAGTATTACTCCGATTTTCATCGAGTTTTACTTTCATCCCACTTACTACTGCATATCGGTATTCCTCTTAGGAAAACTGTCTGGCGAGCAACAATTACATTGTTCTCTAGTGAGTTGTATAAGTACTATACTTTGGTTACCCTAGGATAACCTACAAATAGGCACTTATCCAATTTGGGTTCTAGTTTGCTATCATCCAAACATATGCCCAACATTCCCAAATCTTCAGGAATGAGAAAACCCGGTTTCTTTCATGTTCATATCTAATATGAAGTCTGTTACACAGATTTTTATGGAACCTTAATCAAAATAAGTGTTGCACTGTTTAATGCGTATCCCTTGAAGGAAAATGGTAGCTCCGAGCGACTTATGATTAACCTTATCATGTCCAACAAAATTCGGTTTCTCCGTTTGGACACACCGTTTAATTGACGTGTTCCGGGAGGAGTCCTCATTGAAAGAATACTATACTCTTTCAAGTATTTGAGAAAGTTATTGCTTAAGTATTTTCCATCATGGTCTAATCATGATGTTTTAATACTTTAGCCGATCTGTCTGTCAACTTCGTGTCGAAACTCTTTGAATTATCAAAAGTTTCTGATTCGTGTTTCAAAAGAAACTCATAACTATAACGCGATTCCACATCCGTAAAGGTTACGAAGTGTTCATATCCACTTATAGCCTAGCTAGATATGGGCCCACTTACGTCACAATAAACGAGGGCTAACAGATAGGTGGCACTTGCAATTTTACCAAGTAAAAGGTGTTTTAGAAACTTTGCCTATTAAACTAGATTCGTAGACATTATTTGAATGGAATCAAATCCGTCCTAGTATCCACTCTTCAAAAGTGTGGATATACGAGTCTTGTTTAATGTGTCCCAGACAACAATACCACCTATAAGTCTCAACTGATTAATTCAGTATGAGCTATTTGTTTGTCATGTTATACGTTTGAGATTCATTTATATTCAAAATATAAATACTGTTATTCACATCTAATGTGTTTATCTCAATATCATCTTTATAAAATAAAACACTTTAGTGTTCTAGAATATAAAGGTATACCCGCAACGGGTTAAACCCTGATATAAAGATAATGTTTCTAGTCAAACTAGTTACATTATAACAGTTTCCTAATTTAAGTATATACCTGAAGGGTAGTTCCTAAACTTAGGTTTCTACGGTTAAAATAGCGACTATCGTCCCATTTTCGACTCGCAGATAAATCTCAACTGAAGTCAGTATCCTGCTTATCAGCAGATTCTGCACACAAGTACGTATATTTATGTACCACATCCAGTATCTAAAATCCAATTTTAATACTAGTAGTTAACATGATGATGACAAACATATTTGAAGCCGGAGCCTTGCCCCTCTTCTCTTCCTTCATGTATGCCTTGTCCATACGACAGCCACGCTTCCAGTGACCCCATTGCAAACTCTGGCTTTGTCTCCTTGAGTATAGCCATTAACTCTCCAAGAGTTTTTTATTACAATTTGTACTTCTAAGATCTAAGGATAGATCTATGAAGATCCTTCAATTTCAATATCATACTATAAGGATCTAATCCTTAGTTCTGACTAAGAAATTACGGAGTCTTTGCGGCAAGCATAACAGATTAAGCACTAAAGTTATCATCACATGAATATTCCAAATATCATGTTCTACTATTTGCTCAACTCCGGGCTTAGGCTCAAGAGGTCACTCTATCAAATAAAGTAACTTCTCGGTCCCCAGCTCTATCTTGAGATTTAATTCCCAATCTGAAAATTAAAGCCGTTTTAAAAAACATTTTCTCCCAGGATTATGTTTTAAACACTAATATTTCATTTATCTTGATTTCAATAGTCTAACTATCAAATCAACGATTTTAGGTACTATTTATTATAATGATTACTATAGTCTAACTATATAATCAACTATAATTTAATTGGTTAATTCAAATATATTGATTACTATAATCCAATTATATAATCAACTATTATTTGAAGTAGTTTGAATACAGTCCAACTGGTTTAATTAAATCAACGATTAAATATTAGTCCAACTAATATATTAATTATTTGACGAAAAATTTGAAATGAGCGCGTATTGGTAAGTATCTAAACGAATATTGCAAATTTAATACTTGCCTCCTACTATTTTTCGGCGAGCCTCTAACCCTCGGAGGAGTACTCGGGAAACCTTGTTTCCTAGTGGGCTAGGATCCCGTTAAATAACACACAATCTTGACTTTGGCCAACAAATTGTATGATAATTAACTAGGTAGATCTGTAAGATCAATTAGATCCCATCCAATTCCTAGATCCAGTAGGTGGACATCCAAGTCCGAAACATATATCTTATATATGCCAATATATCCAATATATTGCCTAACCTTTTTCATCTGAATCAACTAAGCCTTGGCTTTGGCACAACAAACTTAATGATCCCAGTTAAGCGGAACCCATTGACCTTGGAAAGCTTCGTAATCGATGTCGATGGACAAGAAGTGATCTTGACTTTGGCCAATAAATCACAACTTGGACAAGACATGCGATATGGAACAAAGCCTTCATGATTCAAACACATCCGCGATGGACAAAGGTCTTGACTTTGGCCAACAAACCAGTGCCAATCTTGGATCTTGAGTAAGAATCACTCAATGGAAGGAAAAACGCTTAATATATGTTGAGGGTTTTTCGCGTAATTGGCAACCAATTAATTATCTTTTTTAAGGTCTCATCATCATACACCCTTAAACATGCATTCTAAAAACTTAATAAGGCACATATAAATAAAATAATAATGATATGCAGATGGATTAACACATTTTGTTCCTAGAACAAATCTCTCCCTTTCCTCTCTCCCGCTAGCACAAATATTACTTCTACCCAATTACATAACACTTATAAAGAAACCTCATTTACATTGAGGGGAATAGGTGAGAAGAGAAAAAAAAAAGAGTCAAGAGGTAATAGGGTGGACACGTAGGTCCAATTTAATAAATTCTAAATTTATTACAACAATTTCCAAAATTGCCCTCACCCATCTAATATCCATCTGATATACATTATTCATACATCGCATCCATGTATTCACACAAAGCATGTTATCAATCAATCTAATCCAATTAATTAATCTGAAATTAATGACCATCCAATGTTCAAACAACGATTTGATTTTGCGCGAGTCCGACTCGTTTTAAGAATAAGTACTCAAAGTACGAATTCTTGAATTATATTAAACTACAATATTAAATCCAATATAATTTGTATTTAATACTAATTCTTTATTTAATTCTAAATTAAATTATTACACTTTTTAATGTGCCTTTACGACTTAGATTCCAAATCTAATCGTTACGGGTCTCAAAGCCCATTTAACATCCAATGTCAATTTAATTAAAGTCCAAAGGGGTTTCAATTAATTTCTAAGGGCTTGGACTTTGGTCAACATGGGTCAAACCCAAATACCAAAGCCCATTTTAAGGAATCACCCTTATTGCCAAGAAACCAATTAGGCCCATTAGGCCCAATAAAATTAAGGGCCATCTAATTATATTTGGACTTTATAGATATGGTTTTGGGCCCAATTGGATCCAACCAATTAGCCTAAACCAAACTTGGCCCAACCAAGCACATTAAGCCCAAATACAACTTTACAAGACCAATTCCAAAATAAGCCCAACTAATTAAATTACAAAAATTCCAAATTTCACAATTTAATTAATCAAAGTGTATAGCCATAATTAATTAACCAAATTAATATTTCCAAAACACCAATTTACATAATTAATCATGCTAATTATCATCAATTCCTGTCCAACACAATTGAATCAAAAAATCAATCATTTCCAAGCTAATTATTCACGGCAATTTGGGATTTAATGTCCGATTCCGATTTAAATCCAATTAAATCCTAAATCAACATTTCCCAAGTCTTTCAAACTCATCCAATGATTCAAAAAACAAAATCACCATGACATTAGGGTAAGCATACCATTCGGTTAAGCCAAGCATTTTGGGAAAAATTCTTCAATTCAATTTTCATCAAATTGATCATGCATAACACTATATTTCATCATTCAAGCATATTCAAACAATCAATTTCATCCAAACATACTCAAATCAATTTTACCCAATTTTACCCTAATTCCAATTTCATCCTTAAACAAGGCTTTGATACCATTTTGGGTTTCTACTATAGTCCAAAGATCATTCAAGCATAGAAAATTATGTGAATACAATAAATAAGTATGGCGAAATCATACTTACATTGATCGGCTTTTACGATGCGAGGAACAACAAAAATTCTTCAAGCTTTTCCTCCAATGTGCTCACGACAAAGCTCCAATTTTTGCTCCTTTGATATTCGGTCAAGCCCTCCATGGATGGTCTCCAAGCTCCAAGCTTTGAATGATGATTCCATGCTCAAGGGTTTGTTTCCCTATCACCTTTGTAAGACTCCTAATGTATGCTAGCACTCTTGAAATTTTGCCACAAAATTTCTATTTCCCCTGGGTGAAGCTCACGGCATTGAAGGAAATGGAAGAGAGAGTTTTTGGCCCTTGGCAGAATGTGAGGGAGAGGAGAGAAGTGAGAAAAATGAGATGGGTTTTGTGTATTTGGTTTTCCAAAAACTAATACCAAAAACCAAAGTCAAAAAAGTACAATGCAATAAAGCCTTTCAACCACCCACATCACTCATGAATAGTGACTGACATCATATCACTCAAAGTGACAAGACATCCATCACTTGAATGACTAAAGATGTGACGCTTGATGTGATTTGTGGGCCGCACTTGAATTCGAAAGTGAGTTCAAAGTGACAAGACATCCATCACACATATCACTTGAATTCAAGTGACAAGACATCCATCACTTGAATGACTAAAGATGTGACGCTTGTGTGATTTGTGGGCCGCACTTGAATTCGAAATGTGAGTGGGCCCGCAAACACTCCCAGGCTCGGGTTCGCTAATTCTGAATTAACGAATTTTCCATTGCGACTTAATTAAATCAAATTTAATTAAATAATTATGCCTAGCAAAATTACTATTCACATCTCTTGTGAATTAATTCTAAATTAACTCGTTCGCCCGAATTAAAATCTAATTTTAATTCCGCGTCGAAATCCAATTTTGTATAATATATCAAATATACTATTTTATCGATTAATTCCAAATTAATCGTTCTCTCTCTTTAGAATAATATTTTATCCCAGATAAAATATCTCTGTAATTAATCCTAGATTAATTTTCTCTCTCATCAATTAATCCCAGATTAATAATGTGCGAGTCATACGTCATCGATGAATCTTCGGGAAGCGACACATGAGATCCCCGGATATGTTGGTAGTAAATTCGGTCGTCGGACTATCCGAACACGTACGTACCTAGTACTACGCTTTTACCGATTTACAAGACATGGTTGGCTTCTAGCAAAGCACCGTGCCTACCCAATTCTCCAGAAATATTCTCAAAGGAATATGTAATCTTTATCAGGCGTAGTATACGTAGTATTGAGTATTGCGATCCAGTATCGGATGTCATGTGCTAGGCTTGGGGCTGGAATTGTGTATGCCCCGTACGAAGCACATATCGGATCTCTGGTAACTAGTCTCTATAATCGGATAAACATGACCTAGTCATAATATCCCGATAGCTTCAGCATAAAAGAGCATCAGTTCCGTATCCTACGTGATCATCATCTCCACTATGACTGGAGTGATACTTCCATCTTGACATCACACCCAATACACTATGATTCTCAATATACCCAAAAGAGGCGTACACAGAACCTGTTAGAGCCCTGGACGACCAAAACCAAAGTATATTGATTGTCGTAAGTATTAGCGGTGAAAGTCTCAGGTTAAGACCAAATACACCTACCCTGATTCAGACTTCCATAGACACATAGTCATACTACCAATGGAATTCTGAGGGGTCTATCCAGAGCGAAGCTGTTTTCGTACCATCGGTAAACACAACATCCTATTACACTTGCATGAGTATCCTATACCCAAATATATGAGAACTATGTCGTTATGCTCCCACAACGCGCACAAGTGTAATACTAGTCTATTCTGCATTATCGATGTCCAATCTCGATAACACTAGGACTAGGGATATTTAATGATTAAACCTTCATGGATTGATATTGTCTCATATCATCTCAATGTGGAACTAATCATAAGGACATTTTATCATTTATATATCTTGGTAATCTAATTACAAATGATAAAAGAGCAATTTTATTTGTCACATAGTTAATTTGTACTTGAACCATGATCTGTACAAATAGTGATGTTATGGGTCATAATTGTCCAACATTATGTGTCTATGGAAGTCCGAATCAGGGTAGGTGTATTTGGTCTTAACCTGAGACTTGCACCGCTAATACTTGCAACAATTAATATACTTTGGTTTTGGTCGTCCAGGGCTTTAACCGGTTCTGTGTACGCCTCTTCTGGGTATATTGAGAATCGTAGTGTATTGGGTGTGATATCAAGATGGAAGTATCACTCCAGTCATAGTGGAGAAGATGGTCACGTAGGATACAGAACTGGTACTCTTATGTACTGCAGTCATCGGTATAATATGATTAGGTCATGATTATCCGATTATAGAGACTAGTTACCAGAGATCCGACATGTGCTTCGTACGGGGCAAACATAATTCCAGCCCCAGGTCTAGCACGTGACATCCGATACTGGATCGCAATACGCAATACAACGTATACTACGCCTGATATAGATTACATATTCCTTTAAGAATATTTCTGGAGAATTGGGTAGGCACGGTGCTTTGCTAGAAGCCAACCATGTCTTGTAAATCGGTAAAAACGTAGTACTAGGTACGTACGTGTTCGGATGGTCCGATGACCGGATTTAATGCCAACATATCCAGGGATCTAATGAGTCGATTCCCGAAGATTCACCGATGACGTATGACTTGCACATAATTAATCTGGGATTAATTAGTAGAGAGAGAAAATTAATCTAGGATTAATTACGGAGATATTTTATCTAGGATAAAATATTGTTTAAAGAGATAGAACGATTAATTTGGAATTAATCGATAAAATATTATATTCGATATATTATACGAAATTAGATTTCGACGCGGAATTAAAATTAGATTTTAATTCGGGCGAACGAGTTAATTTATAATTAATTCGTTAGACATGTGAATAGTAATTTTGCTAGGCATAATTATTTAATTAAATTTGATTTAATTACGTCGCAACGAAAAATTCGTTAATTCGGAATTAGCAAACCCAGGCCCGAGAGTGTTTGCGGGACCACTCACATTTAGAATCAAGTGGGGCCCATAAGTCACATCACGCATCACATTATTAGTCAATCAGGTGATGGAAGTCACATCACTTTGAGTGATGTGATGCTTGTCATCATTGATTGATGTAAGTGGTTGAAAAACGTTAAAATCTTGTACAATTCTTGGAAAGTGGATTATGTATTTGATTTTTGAAATCAAAACACAACCAACACTTGAATTCTTCTCTCATTCTCCTCTCCCATTCGGCCAAGGGCCATTTCTCTCTCAAATTTCTTGCCAAAGCCGAGAGGTGCAAGAAGGCAAAGGGAAATTTTATGGCAAAATTTCCAAGGTGCTAGCACATCCAATGGGTCAAAAAACGGTTATAGGGAAACCCATTCATGAGCATGGAATCACCATTAACAAAGCTTGGAGCTTGGAGCACACAATGGAGGGTTGACCGAAACTTGGAGCACAAAGTTTGGGCATGGCCGAGAGCTTCCATGGAGGAGGAAAATTTTTTATGTTTCATCGTATCGCAAAAGCCAATCAACGTGAGTATTCTGCAACTTTACTTTGATGTATTCACATGTTTTTATTGCTTAATTTGATCTTGGGATAACCTAGAAACCCAACAATGGTATCAAGAGCATTGATTAGACATGAAATTGATTTAGGGTAAAATTTGGGTAAAATTGATTTGAGATTGATTTGATTAAATTGATTGTTTGAATATGCTTGAATGATGATAACTTAGAGTTATGCATGATCAATTTGATGAAAATTGAATTGGATCAATTTTTCCCTAATTTTTAGGCTTGGCCGAAAGTTTAATGCCCTAAATGTCATGGTGATTTTTGTTTTTTGAATCATTGGATGAGTTTGAAAGACTTGGGAATTGTTGATTTAGAATTTAATTGGATTGAAATCGAAATTTGACAAAAACCCTAAAATGCCGTGACTAATAATCATGAGATGAATTGATATTTTGATTCAATAATGTTGGACATGTGTTGATGATGATTAGCATGATTAATTAAGTAAATTGGTATTTTGGAAATGTTAATTTGACTAATTAATTATGGGTATACACTTTAGTTAATTAAATTGTGAAATTTGGAATTTTGTAATTTAATTAGTTGGGCTAAATTTGGAATTGGGCTAATAAAGTTGTGATTGGGCTTAATGGGCTTGGTTGGGCCAAGTTTGGTTTAGGTTAATTAGTTGGATCTAATTGGGCCCAAACCATATCCATAAAGTCCAAATATAATAAAATGGACCTTTAAAATTTTAATTGGGCCTAATGGGCCTAAATTGATTTTTGGCAAAAAGGTGATTCCTTATTGGGCTTTGGTTGCCATAGTTCATGCCTTATAAATTAATTGAAAGCCCATTGGACTTTAACTAAATTGACATTGGATGTTAATTGGGCTTTGAGACCCGTAATGATTAGATTTAGAATCTAAGTCGCTAAAGGCACATTAATAAAGTGTAATTATTTAATTTGGAATTAAATAAAGAATTAGTATTGAATACAAATTAAATTGGATTTAATGTTGTAGTTTAATATAATTCCTCATCATGAAGGCTTTGTTCCATATCGCTGTCTTGTCCAAGTTGTGATTTGTTGGCCAAAGTCAAGATCACTTCTTGTCCATCGACATCGATTACGAAACTTTCCAAAGTCAATGGGTCACGCTTAACTGGAATCATTAAGTTTGTTGTGCCAAAGCCAAGGCTTAATTGATTCAGAGGAAAAATGTTAGGTAATATATTGGATATATTGGCATATATTAGATATATGTTTAGGATTTGGATGTACACCTACTGGATCTAGGAATTGGATGAGATCCAATTGATCTTAGAGATCTACCTAGTTAAATATCATACAACTTGTTGGCCAAAGTCAAGGTTGTGAGTTATTTAACGGGATCCTAGCCCACTAGGAAACAAGGTTTCCCGAGTACTCAACAGAGGGTTAGAGGCTCGCCGAAAAATAGTGGGAGGCAAGTATTAAATTTGCAATTTCGTCTAGATACTTGCCAATACGCGCTCATTTAAATTTTTCATCGTTATTTAAATATATTAGTTGGACTGATATTTAATCGTTGTTTTAAATTAAGCAGTTGGACTGTATTCAAACTACTTCAAATCATAGTTGATTATATAATTGGATTATAGTAATCAATATATTTGAATTTAACCAAACAAATTATAGTTGATTATATAGTTAGACTATAGTAATCATTATATTAAATAGTACCTAAAATCGTTGATTGGATAGTTGGACTATATCAATCAAGATAATTGAAAGATTAGCATTTAAAACATAAACCTGGGTTAAAATGTCTTTAAACGGCTTTAATTTTCATATTGGGAATAGAAACTCAGGATAGTCCTGGGAACTGAGAAGTTATTCTATTTGATAGAACAACCTCTTGAGCCTAAGCCCGGAGTTGAGTAGATAGTAGAACATGATCTTTGGAAGATTCATGTAATGATAAATTTAGTGCTCAATACATTATACTTGTCGCAAAGACTCTTTAATTTCGTTGTCAAAATTAAGGATTAGATCAATGTACCACGATGATAAAATTAAAGGATCTTCATAGATTTATTCTTAGATCTTAGAAGTATAAATTGCAAAAGAAGCTCTTTAGCTCGTGTATGTCAGAGGGTACATCTGTCGAGAACTAGGTGTCACAGATGATTGCTGACATCGATCAGCTAGGTTAGCTGGGCATTACCTACGTGGCTGAGACTACCAAAGATTTGATCTTATAGTCTCTACCCGAAAGCTGGAGCAGGTTCATTATGAACCAAGAGAAAACTCTTGGAGAGTTGATGGCTATGCTCAAGGAGGCAGAGCCAGATCTTCTAAAAGGGGCAAAGGCAAAATCATCACAGTCTTCTAGGAAGATAAAAGACATATCCCAAGATGTCTGCCTAAACTGTGGCAAACGGGGTCATTGGATATGTGACTGCCATATGGACAAGGTAGACATAAAGGAACTGAAGAGGGGCAAGGCTATGGCTTCAAGCATGTTCGTCATAAACATGTTCACCATTAGTTTCAAAATTGGATTTTGATACTAAGTGTGGTACATAGATATGTACTGATGTGCATAATCTGCTGATTAGCAGGATACTAACATCAGTTGAGATAGATCTACGTATCAGAAACGGGACTAGAGTCGCTGTTTTAACCGTAGAAACCTAAGTTTAGGAACTACCATTTGGGTATGTACTTAAATTAGGAAACTGTTAAAATGTACCTAGTTTGACTAGAAACATTATCTCTATATCAGAGTATAATCCGTTGTGGATATACCTTTATATTCTAGAACACTAAAGTGTTTCATTTTATAAAGATGATATTGAGATAAGTAAATTAGATGTGAATAACAGTATTTATATTTTTAATATAAATGAATCTCAAACATATAACATGACAAACAAATAGCTCAAACTGATTTGATCAGATGAGACTTATTTGTGGCATAGTTATCTGGGACACATTAAACAAGACTCGTATATCCACACTTTTGAAGATTGGATACTAGGACGGATTTGATTCTATTCAAATGATGTCTACGAATCTATTTTATTAGGCAAAGTGCCTAAAACACATTTTACTTGGTAAAAGTAAAAGTCCCACCGATCTGTTAGCCCTCGTTCATAGTGACGTAAGTGGGCCCATATCTAGCTAGGCTAGAGGTGGATATAAACACTTCATAACATTTACGGATGTGGCATCACGTTATGGTTATGTGTTTCTTTTGAAACACGAATCGGAAACTTTTGATAAATTCAAAGAGTTTCGACACGAAGTAGACAGACAGATCGGCTAAAGTATTAAACCGTCACGGTTAGATAGCAATGGAAAATACTTAAGCAATAAGTTTCTCAATTACTTAAAAGAGTATAGTATTCTTTCAATAATGACTCCTCCCGGAACACCTCAATTGATGGTGTGTCCGAACAGAGAAACCGAATTATGTTGGACATGATAAGGTTAATCAAGAGTCGTTCTGAGCTACCATTTTCCTTCTAAGGATACGCATTAAACAGTGCAACACTTATTTTGAATAAGGTTCCATGAAAAACTGTTTGACAGATTTCATATTAGATATGAACAGGAAAGAAACTAGGTTTTCTCATTCCTGAAGATTTGGGAATGTTAGGCATATGTTTGGATGATACCAAACTAGAACCCAAATCGGATAAGTGCCTAAATTGTACTGTTCCAGACACCGAATGTTGGTTAAAATCTAGGTCCCAAGATCAAACAAGCAATGAAAATCATGCATGAATACATCAATGGAGATAGCGGAATACTCACATCGATCGGTTGAGTCGATTTGGAGACGAATGAAGGCCAAAAACGCACTGCCTTGCTCACGCCACTGCAACAGTCCACTGTCCCCAAATTTCGGTTTTGAGCTGAGAAAACGGAGCTCCGAGCTTCGTCGAACGGATCCCCGCTCATGGGTGAACCTCCATACCACCTTCGCAAGACTCGTAAG
Source organism: Zanthoxylum bungeanum (assembly GCA_019454045.1). Taxonomy (NCBI): domain Eukaryota; kingdom Viridiplantae; phylum Streptophyta; class Magnoliopsida; order Sapindales; family Rutaceae; genus Zanthoxylum; species Zanthoxylum bungeanum. The sequence continues at coordinate 17,407 of SKCR01053057.1, read as the reverse complement.
TGTGCTAGCACTTGAATTTTCACCATGAAAACCCACTCTTGCTTCCCTTTAGTGTCACTTTTTTCTGGTTCAAAACCAGTGAAGAAATGTTCCATTTTTGCGTGAGAGGAAGAGAGAAATGGTGAGAGAGAGAGATGAAAATTGTGTAAAGACTTATTACAAAAATGGTATAAAACATTTGTTTATATATTTTCCAAAAATTAACAAATGTTTTACCATTTAATTTGCTTTTAAAAAACAAATTAAATCAATTGTAATGACTTTGAGTGTTCCACACTCCAAAGTCAAAAGTCCATCAAGTACACATCATGTCCATCAAGTCACATCTACTTTATTAAAGTGACATGTTGAGTGTCTTTCACTCAATCCATTAATCAAATCAATCAATCACTCAAAGTGATTTTTGATTTGACGCTTGATGTGACTTGCGTCGCCGCACTCGAATTCGAAATACGAATGCGCTCGCAATCACACTCGGGCTCGGGTTCATTAATTCCAATTAACGATTTTTCCGTCGCGTCGTAATTAAATGATTACGCCTAGCGAATTCACTATTCACGTCGCTAATGAATTAATTCTAAATTAATTCGTTCGCCCGAATTAAAATCTAATTTTAATTCCGCGTCGAAATCTAATTTCGTTTGATATATCGAATATATTAATTTACCGATTAATTCCAAATTAATCGTTATCTCTCTCTAGACGATATTTTATCCTAGATAAAATATCTCCGTAATTAATCCTAGATTAATTTTCTCTCTCTTCTATATAATCCCAGATTATTCAAGAGTACGAGTTGTGCGTCATCGGTGGATTATCGGGAAGCGACCCATGAGATCTTCGGATGCATTGGCAGTAAAAGGGTCGTCGGAGTATCCGAATCACGTACGTACCAAGTACTACGTTCTACCGATTTACGAGACCAGGTCGGCTCCTAGCAAAGCACGATGTCTACCCAATTCTCCGGTGATATTCATCCAATGAATAGTAAGATCTGTATCAAGCGTAGTATACGATTGTATTGTGGATATTAGTCCAGTATCGGATAATCACGTACTAGGGCTGGGGCTGGATAAGTATCTGCCCCGTCCGAAGCACATATCAGATGTCTGGTAACATAGTCTCTATAGTCGGATATTCATGACCTGGTCATAATATCCTGATTGGCTGCGCAGCACTTAAGAGCACTAGTACCGTATCCTGCGTGACATCATCTCCAATATGACTGAAGTGATACTTCCGTCTTGACATCACATCCAATACACTACGACTCTCTGATAAACCCAGAAGTGGTGTACACAGAACCCGTTTAAAGTCCCCTACCACCAAGACCAAAGTCTATCGATTATCGTAAGTATTAGCGATGTAAGTCTCAGGTTAAGACCATACACACCTACCTTGATTTCGGCCTCCCATAGACACATAGTCATATTACCAATGGGATTCCGAGGGGTCTATCCAGAGCGAAGCTGTTTCCCGTACCGTCGGTGAAACACGACCTCCTATCGCACTTGCATAAGTATCCAATACTTATATATATGAGAACTATGCCGTTGTGCCCTCACAACGCGCACAAGTGCAATACTAGCCTATTCCGCATTATCGATGTCCATTCTCGATAATACTCCGGCTAGGGATATTTAATGATTAACCTTCGGGGACTGATACTGTCTCATATCATTCTCAGTCCAGGTACTAATCATAGGGACCTCTCTTCATTTATATATCTATGGTGATCTAATCACAAATGATGAGAGTGCAATTTCTTTGTCACATAGTTAATTTGCTACAACAACACAATGATCTATGCAAATAGTGACGCTATGGGTCATTTTGTCCAACAATCTCCCACTTGGCACATAGCCAGTCACTCAAGTGTCCCACACCCGAACTATGTACGGTTCACTCAAATTGCTGAGGAAAGGTTTTCATCAGCGGATTTGTTTGTTTATCGTTTGACGCGATTTATACGATCATCACATCGCCACGATGTATGATCCGAACGAATCAGATGATATAGAAGTATATATCTGGATCGTCGATGAGACCTTTAATTCCTTAGCCTATGCTGACGCCTAGCTCAGCTGCTAACAGAACTTTATCTAATCTTATTAGATTTATTTTCGACCCAGATGGTCTTCTATTGCTGCCCCCTCAGCTGCAGCAATAATCCGCATTTGTTGTTTATTCGGCAACAGTTATCTTGCTAGGAAGATTTCCAGCTCACTGTCCCTGTTATTCAAACTTTATAGTACCGTAGTATTTTAATTGTTTGGAAACTTGCAGTAGTGATCCCAGTCACTACAAGTTCTCCTTCTCCATAGTTTAAGATAGCATCTTTAGTTCTCTGAGATACTAACAGATGTTCTCAACTTCAATCCAGTGACTATCACTTGGATTGACCCGATTGTGACTCCATATGCTCGAAGCATATGAGACTCCAATACAGGTACATTTTAAATGTACAATTTCCCAGAGAGTGTTAACAACTTCAAATCTATCCCAGTAGATCTTTATTCCTTGAATAAAGGTTGTTACTCCCCAGAATTCTACGGAGAATTTCTATGAAAGCCAAGCTTTCGACAATAGCTTTATGGGAATTTTCACTGTCAGTGCGCTCTCCTCCACTAACCTCCTTATATACACAAGAATTATTTCGTTTTGAGTCAAATCATAAACCATTATGATTATTTCAAAACGTCAGTTCCAAGAACCTTATGCTTGTTTTCAATCCAAACATGGATCGAATAACCCGCAAACCTTGTTTGTCGGTTGTAAAAAATCGTCAGAATGTTATAAACATTCTCCAAAAGGTTTCTTTTTTCAGGAAAGCGATTTTGATTTGTAACTGACACATTTCATAAATGAAATATACAGTTATCAACAAGCATCTTCAAAATGGATTTACCATGGCAACAGGTAAAAGGTTGAACCGTTATTAACACAAGGTTGATAACGATACCTTTCCGTCATAAACCCAGCTTTGTACGTTTGTATGTTGCCTTCCATGTATGTCTTCCTTGAAGACGTTAATGTACCAATAGTCACAATGCCTTGTGGTACAACAACTAGTATCCATAATAGTCGTTATACATGGAATCCATTTCGGACTCATGGCACTTTGCCATAACAGGGAGTCGATACCTCGTATCACTTCCTCAAAACGTAGTCGGTGGATATACCTTCATAAGATTGACATCTTAATGAGGTTAGATCAGAAACCCATACCCTAGGTTGTTTTCTGACTCTATCCGATCTACGAAGTTTCTTGTGTATTTGAAGATTAATGGTACAGATTCATCATTGATGAACTGTTTGTGTTCCATTAAGGACTTCGTGCTTTGAATAGTATTACTCCGATTTTCATCGAGTATCACTATCCTCCCACTGACCACTGCATATCGGTATTCCTCTCAGGAAAAACCGCATGGTGAGCAACAATCACATTGTTCTCATGTGAGAATTACAAGTACTATACTTAAGGTTTCCCTTAGGAAAACCTATATTGGCACTTATCCAATTTGGGTCTTTTAGTTTGGTATCATTCAAACGTCATGCCTGGCATACCCAAATTATCAGGAATGAGAAACCCCGTTTCTTCCCTGTTCATATCCTATATGACATCTGTCAAACAGATTTTCATGGAACCTTATTCTAAATAAGTTTTGCACTGTTAATACATATCCTATTGAAGGAAACAATAGCTCAAAGCGACTCATGATAAACCTTATCATGTCCAACAAAATTCGATTTTAGTTCGGACACCCCGTCTAACTGACGTGTTTCGGGAGGAGTCCTCATGTGAAAGAATACCGTACTCTTTCATGTACGTATGAAACTTTCGGATTTGTGTTCTTCAAAAGAAACACATAACCATAATGTGATGCCACATCCGTTAAGGTCACGAAATATTCATGTTCACATCTAGCCTAGCTAGATATGGGCCCACTAACTTCACCATGAATAGGGCTTGCAGATCGGTGGCTTTACACTATTACCTAGTAAATAGTATTTTAGGTACTTTACCTAGTAACTAGATTCGTAGACCTTATTTGAATAGTCAAATCAGTCCTAGTACCCACTCTTCAAAAGTGTGGATATACGAGTCTCATTTAATTGTGTCCCAGACAACAATGCCACAAATAAGTCTCTATTGATCAAATCAATATGAGCTATTTATTTGTCATTTTATATGTTTGAGATTTTATTTATATTCAAAATATAAATTCTGTTATTTACATCTAATGTGTTTATCTCAGTGTCGTCTTTATATAATAAAACACTTAGTGTTCTAGAATATAAAGGTTTTATCCGCAACGGATTAACATTGATATAGAGATATTGTATCTAGTCAAACTAGTTACATTATAACAGTTCCTAATTTAAGTACATACCCGAAGGGTAGTTCCTAAACTTAGGTATCCACGGTCGAAACAGCGACTTTCGTCCCGTTTCCGATTCACAGAGAAATCTCGGCTTGAAGTCGGTATCCTGCTCATAGCGGATTCTGAACATCAATACATATATATTTTATGTACCACACTTAAGTATTTAAAATCTAATTTCAATACTAGTAGTGAACATAACTTAGACAAATATATTTAAAGTCAGAGCCTCGCCCTTTCTTTAATTCCTTCGTGTCTTCCATATCCAAATGGTAGTCACTTTTGGGATATGTCAATCATCATTTTTCAATGTTCCACAAACCTTTGGCCAAGCCTTGGGTTTCGGAATGTCGAAACGATGTGCACCTTGTGCTACATGCCCAATTGCAAACTTTAATACTTTTAAATCCAAAGATAGATTTATTATAAGTATATTAATTAAGCACTAAAGTCATCATCACATAAATCTTCCAAAGATTTTATGCTCTACTATTGCTTAATTATGGGTTTAGTAATAATAAGTTATTTTATCCAATAAAGTAACCCATTTATTTATTCCCAATTGAAAATTAAATCATTTAAAACATTTAATCCAAGGATTATATATTTTAAATATTCAACCTTTTCAATTCTTTACTTGATTTTAATAGTCCAACTATTTAATCAAATTATTAAGGTACTATTTATTATAATGATTACAATAATCCAATTATTTAATCAACTATAATTTTAATATTGATTACTATAATCCCATTATAAAATCAACTATCATTTAATTCAATTATATTGATTACTATAATCCATTACAAAATCAACTATATATTGAATGAGTTTGTATATAGTCCAACTATATATTTTTAAAACAACATAAAATATTAGTCAGACTAATACTTTTGATTAATATGACGAGTAAAATAAAATGAGCGTGTTCAGCGAGTATTCGAACGAATGTTGCAAATTCAATACTTGCCTCCCACTATTTTTCGTCGAGTCTCTAACCCTCTGTGGAGTACTCGGGAAACCGTGTTTCCTAGTGGGCTAGGATCCCGTTAAAGTATCATACAATCCTGACTTTGGTCAAACAAAAAATTGTATGATAATCAACAAGGTAGATGTCGAAGATCAATTGGATCCCATCCAACTCCTAGATCCAGTAGGTGGACATCCAAGTCCGAAACATATATCTAATATGTGCCTATATATCAAATATATACCCTACCCGTTTTCCTCTGAATCAACTAGGCCTTGGCTTTGGCACAATAACAAACCTAGTGATCCCAGTCAAGCGTGGACCCATTGACAGGGAGCTTCGTAATCAAATGTCTATGGACAAGAAGTGGTCTTGACTTTGGCCAAACAAACCACAACTTGGACACGACACCGATATATAACAAAACCTCGTGATTAAAGCACATCTTTGACTGACAAGGGCTTGACTTTGGCCAAAAACAACCCCTGACAATCTCCGATCTTGAGCAATAATCACTCAATGGAAGGAAATGACGCATGATATATATTGAGGGATTTTCGCGTGCAAATTGGCTACCAATTTAATTATCTTTGTTAAGGTCTCATCATCATACACCCTTAAACATGCATTCTAAATACATAATAAAGCGTATATGAAAATAAATAATAATGATATGCGGATGGATACTTACACATTGATCCTAGATCAAATCTCTCCCTTTCTCACTAAAGCTAGCACTTGTATTACTTCTACCCGTTACACTACACTTCTAAAGAAACCTCATATACATAGAGGGGAATAGGTGAGAAGAGAATACAAGAGAATGAAGGTGATAAGGCTGGACACGCAGGTCCAATTTAATAAATCGAATTTATTACAACAATTTCTAAAATTGCCCACCCAACTAATATCCATCCGATATACATTATTCATTCAACACAACCACGTATTCACACACATAAGCATGCTATCAATCAATCTAATCAAATTAATTAATCTGATAATTAAGTGATCATCCAATGTTCAAACAACGATTTGATTTTGATCGAGTCAAACTCGTTTTTGCGAATAAGTACTCAAAGTACGAATTCATGAATTAAATTAAACTACATAATTAAATCCAATTTAACATGTATTTAATACTAATTCACTATTCAATTCCAAATTAAATATTGCACTTTATATTAATAAACCTTTTACGATTTAAATTCCAAATTCAATCGCGTCGGGACTCAAAGTCCGATTAACGTCCAATGTCAATTTAATTTAAGTCTAATGGGCTTCAATTAATTTCTTTAGGCATGGGCTTCGGCAACCAAAGCCCAATAGTGGAATCACCCAAAATGCCTTAGAAATCAATTTCGGCCCATTAGGCCCAATTAAACATTAAAGGTTCATTAGTCGCATTTGGGCTTTATGGTTAAGGTTTTGGGCCCAATTGGATCCAATCCATTTGGCCTAAACCAAACTTGATAAATCAAGCCCAATAGGCCCAATTACAACTTTAAATTCTAATTTCCAAAATTAGGCCCAATTAATTAAATCCAAAAATCCAATTTTCACAATTTAATTACCAAAAGTGCATTATATGATTAATCAACTAAATCAACATTTCCAAAACACTAAATTAGTCCAATTAATCATACTTAATTCATTATTACATGTCAAACACACATAATGAAAAATCAAACCCATTTACATGCTTTTAAGTACTCGGCCAAGGAGGGATTTTGTGTCCGATTCGGTTTCGATCCAATCGAACCTACAATCGACATTAAATCACCATCCGATTTGATTTCATACACATCCAATGTCACAAAACCAAAATTACCAAGACATTAGGGCAATGATACATTCGGCCATGGTAAGGAATTTGGGGTTTTTGTCCAATTCGAAATCCAATCCAATTCGATTCAAATTAACGTCAACCTAATTGATTCTAACTCATCAAATGAATCAAAAATCAAAAAATCCAAGATCCAAAAAATCACATTACATTCGGCCAACACATCCATTTTGGGGAAAATAATTCCAAATCATTTTTCGTCAAATTGATCCAACCAAAATGAAATTAAACATGTTATAAGCATACTCAAACAAACAATTTATTCAAATCATGCTCAAATCACATTTACCCAAATTTTAAGCCCTACATTTTCATGCTTGAACCTAAGGCTCTTGATGCCATTGTTGGTTAAAATCTAGGTCCCAAGATCAAACAAGCAATGAAAATCATGCATGAATACATCAATGGAGATAGCGGAATACTCACATCGATCGGTTGAGTCGATTTGGAGACGAATGAAGGCCAAAAACACACTGCCTTGCTCACGCCACTGCAACAGTCCACTGTCCCCAAATTTCAGTTTTGAGCTGAGAAAACGGAGCTCCGAGCTTCGTCGAACGGATCCCCGCTCATGGGTGAACCTCCATACCACATTCGCAAGACTCGTAAGTGTGCTAGCACTTGAATTTTCACCATGAAAACCCACTCTTGCTTCCCTTTAGTGTCACGTTTTTCTGGTTCAAAACCAGTGAAGAAATGTTCCATTTTTGCGTGAGAGGAAGAGAGAAATGGTGAGAGAGAGAGATGAAAATTGTGTAAAGACTTATTACAAAAATGGTATAACATTTGTTTATATATTTTCCAAAAATTAACAAATGTTTTTACCATTTAATTTGCTTTTAAAAAAACAAATTAAATCAATTGTAATGACTTTGAGTGTTCCACACTCCAAAGTCAAAAGTCCATCAAGTACACATCATGTCCATCAAGTCACATCTACTTTATTAAAGTGACATGTTGAGTGTCTTTCACTCAATCCATTAATCAAATCAATCAATCACTCAAAGTGATTTTTGATTTGACGCTTGATGTGACTTGCGTCGCCGCACTCGAATTCGAAATACGAATGCGCTCGCAATCACACTCGGGCTCGGGTTCATTAATTCCAAATTAACGATTTTTCCGTCGCGTCGTAATTAAATGATTACGCCTAGCAAATTCACTATTCACGTCGCTAATGAATTAATTCTAAATTAATTCGTTCGCCCGAATTAAAATCTAATTTTAATTCCGCGTCGAAATCTAATTTCGTTTGATATATCGAATATATTAATTTACCGATTAATTCCAAATTAATCGTTATCTCTCTCTAGACGATATTTTATCCTAGATAAAATATCTCCGTAATTAATCCTAGATTAATTTTCTCTCTCTTCTATATAATCCCAGATTATTCAAGAGTACGAGTTGTGCGTCATCGGTGGATTATCGGGAAGCGACCCATGAGATCTCCGGATGCATTGGCAGTAAAAGGGTCGTCGGAGTATCCGAATCACGTACGTACCAAGTACTACGTTATACCGATTTACGAGACCAGGTCGGCTCCTAGCAAAGCACGATGTCTACCCAATTCTCCGGTGATATTCATCCAATGAATAGTAAGATCTGTATCAAGCGTAGTATACGATTGTATTGTGGATATTAGTCCAGTATCGGATAATCACGTACTAAGGCTGGGGCTGGATAAGTGTCTGCCCCGTCCGAAGCACATATCGGATGTCTGGTAACATAGTCTCTATAATCAGATATTCATGACCTGGTCATAATATCCTGATTGGCTGCGCAGCACTTAGAGCACTAGTACCGTATCCTGCGTGACATCATCTCCAATATGACTGAAGTGATACTTCCGTCTTGACATCACATCCAATACACTACGACTCTCTGATAAACCCAGAAGTGGTGTACACAGAACCCGTTTAAAGTCCCCTACCACCAAGACCAAAGTCTATCGATTATCGTAAGTATTAGCGATGTAAGTCTCAGGTTAAGACCATACACACCTACCTTGATTTCGGCCTCCCATAGACACATAGTCATATTACCAATGGGATTCCGAGGGGTCTATCCAGAGCGAAGCTGTTTCCCGTACCGTCGGTGAAACACGACCTCCTATCGCACTTGCATAAGTATCCAATACTTATATATATGAGAACTATGCCGTTGTGCCCTCACAACGCGCACAAGTGCAATACTAGCCTATTCCGCATTATCGATGTCCATTCTCGATAATACTCCGGCTAGGGATATTTAATGATTAAACCTTCGGGGACTGATACTGTCTCATATCATTCTCAGTCCAGGTACTAATCATAGGGACCTCTCTTCATTTATATATCAATGGTGATCTAATCACAAATGATGAGAGTGCAATTTCTTTGTCACATAGTTAATTTGCTACAACAACACAATGATCTGTGCAAATAGTGACGCTATGGGTCATTTTGTCCAACACCGAACCTTAATGGAACACAAACAGTTTATCAAGGATGAAATTGTACCACAATCTTCAAATACACAAGAACCGCGCAAGTCGGAGAGAGTCAGAAAAAAACCTGAGAGGTATGGGTTTCTGATCTCACCTCATAAAGATGTCAATCTTATTGAGGAAGTGATACAATGTATCAACTCCCTATTATAGTGAAGTGCCTTGATGTCCGAAATGGATTCCATGTAACCAACCATGTTTGGACTCTGGTTGTTATACCGGAAGGCATTGTGCCTATTGGTACTGTATAAATATTCAAGGAAGACATACATGGATGGCAACATACAACGTACTAAGCTAGGCTTGTAGCGAAAAGGTATCGTTATCAACATTGTGTTGATTACGACGTAACCTTTTACTTGTTGCCATGATTAAATCCATTTGGATAATGCTTGCTAATGCTGCATGTTTCATTTATAAAATATGGCAGCTGAACGTCAAAATCGCTTTCCATAAACGGAAACCTTTTGGAGGATGTTTACAACATCCTAACGATTTTTTTATACCTAAACAATCGAACAAGGTTTGCAGTTAATTCGATCCATTAATGGATGTAGCAAGCATTGCGTTCTTGGAACTATCGTTTTGATGTAATCATAAGGGTATATGATTTAATTCAAAACGAATATGATTCTTGTGTATATAAGGAGGTTAGTGGGAGAGCACTGACAATGATTGTCCTATAAAATGATGATATATCATTTCTTGGAAATGACATTCCCATAATACAATCAGTGAAAGCTTGGATTTCATAAAAATTCTCCGTAGACTACTTGGGAGAGACAACCTTTATTCTAGGAATAAGAATCTACTGGATAGATCTAAAAGTTGTTGGAACTCTCCGAGAACTCGTACATTGAAAAAAATGTACGTGACCTGGTGTCTCATCTGTTTTGAGCATATGGAGTCACAATCGGGCCAATCCAAGTGATAGTCACTGGATTGATGTTAAGAACATCCTTAAGTATCTTAGATGAACTAAGGGTGATTTCTTAAGCTATGGAGAATGAGAACTTGAAGTGACTGGGTACACTACTGCAAGTTTCCAAACCGACAAAAATGACTGTAAGTCACAATAAAGGTACTATATAGTTTGAATAACGGAACAGTGAGCTGGAAATCTTCCAAGCAAGATATTGTTGCCAAATAAACAACAAAAGTGGAATATTGCTGCAGCTGAGGCAGCAATAGAAGCACTTAGGATCTAAATAATCCTAATTAGATTAGGAGTAGTTCTATTAGCAGCTGAGCTAGGCTACAGCACAGGCTAAAGATTTAATGGTCTCATCAACGATCCAAGTATATACTTCAAATATTCATCTGATTCGTTCGGATCATACATCATGGCGATGTAATGATTGAATAAATCGCATCGGATGATGACTTTGTAAATCCGCTGACGAAAGCATTTTCTCAGCAGAAGTTTGAGCGAAACGTACATAGTTCAAGTGTAGGACACTTGAGTGATTGGCTATAGGCCAAGTGGGAGATTGTTGGACAATTATGAGCCATAGCATCACTATTTGTACAGAACATGGTGTTGTTGTACAAATTAACTATGTGACAAAGGAAATTGCTCTTTTATCATTTGTAATTAGATCATTGGGATATATAAATGATAAAAGTCCATATGATTAGTTCCGGATTGATAAGATATGATACAATATCAATCCATGAAGGTTTAATCATTAAAACATCCCTAGTCATAGTATTATCGAGATTGGACATCGATAGTGGGGAATAGACTAGTATTGCACTTGTGCGTGTTATGGGAGCATAACGACATAGTTATCATATATTTGGGTATTGGATACTCAGGCAAGTGTAATAGGAGGTTGTGTTTACCAATGGTACTGAAACAGCTTCGCTTTGGATAGACCCCTCAGAATTCCATTGGTAGTATGACTATGTGTCTATGGAAGTCCGAATTAGGGTAGGTGTATTTGTTCTTAACCTGAGACTTGCACCGCTAATACTTGCGACAATCAATATACTTTAGTTTTGGTCGTCCAGGGCTTTAACCGGTTCTGTGTACGCCTCTTCTGGGTATATTGAGAATCATAGTGTATTGGGTGTGATGTCAAGATGAAAAAGTATCACTCCAGTCATAGTGGAGATGATGGTCACGTAGGATACAGAATTGGTACTCTTATGTACTGCAGTCATCGGGATAATATGACTAGGTCATGATTATCCGATTATAGAGACTAGTTACCAGAGATCCGACATATGCTTCGTACGGGGCAGACACAATTCCAGCCCCAGGCCTAGCACGTGACATCCGATACTGGATCGCAATACGCAATACTAAGTATACTATTGGAGTTTCTAGGTCCATACGTAATTCTTTATGGGTTGTACCATATAGATACTCTCATCAAGATTACCATTCAAGAATGCAGTCTTGACATCCAATTGCCAAATCTCATAGTCATAATATGCGGCAATGGAAAGAAGAATCCTGATGGATTTAAGCATGGCTCCTGGCGAGAAAGTTTCTTCATAGTCAACTCCCTCTTTTTGGGTATAACCCTTTAGCACTAGCCTAGCCTTGAAAGTATGTACTTTCCCATCTATTCCTCTTTTTCTCTTGTAGATCCACTTGCAACCTATGGGTTTTACTCCATTAGGTTGGTCTACAAGTTCCCAGACTGAGTTAGAGTACATAGACTCCATCTCGAGGTTCATGGCTCTGAGCCATTCCTCTTTATCAGTATATTCCATTGCACTATGATAGGTCAATGGATCATCTATAACCTCACAAGATGCAACAACTTGCACCTCACCATTTCCTAGATAGCGTTCAGGTTGTCTTACAACCCTCCCACTACGTCTAGGTGGTATGGTATCCTGATAAACTTGCATCTGACTTTCAGATGTAGAAAGTGTTATGTCTTTGTCAACATTTGACAATGGTGTACTGGTCGTACCAGTAAGTAACTCCTCAAGTAACACTTTACTTCCAGGTTTGAACTCTCTCATATAGTCCTCCTCAAGAAATATAGCATTTTTCGACACAAATACTTTATTATCTTCTAGACTATAAAAGAATCCACCCCTAGTTTCCTTTGGATAGCCTACAAATAGGCACACCTGTGAACGTGGTTCCAACTTAGTAGTCTTGTTCTTTAGCACATGTGCCGGACACCCACATATGCAAAAATGTCGCAAACTAGCTTTACGACCATTCCACAACTCTAAGGGAGTCTTCCAAACAGACTTAGAAGGAACTACATTCATGATATACATTGCAGTTTGCAATGCATACCCCCAGAATGAACTAGCTAGAGTGCTATAACTAAACATTGATCTTATCATGTCTAGTAGGGTTCGATTTCTCCTTTCTGCAACACCATTTTGTTGTGGTGTTCCAGGTGCTGTGAGTTGTGAAACAATTCCACGCTCAACTAAGAATTCCTCGAAATCTCTATCAAGGTATTCCCCTCTACGATCTGATCGTAGAATTTTGATGCTTTTACCTAACTGGTTCTCAACCTCAGCACGATACTCTTTGAACTTTTCAAATGTATCTGACTTGTGCTGCATTAGGTAAACATACCCATATATGGAATAATCGTCAATGAAAGTGACGAAGTATTCAAAACCACCTCGGGCTTTTACATTCATCGGTCCGCAAACATCCGAATGTATTAGCTCAAGAGTTTCTTTGGTTCTTATCCCTTTTCCAGTAAAAGGTCTCTTGGTCATTTTGCCTTCTAGAAAGGATTCGGAGACAGGTAAAATACCAAGTTTTAAATGATTTAAAACTCCGTTCTTAATTAGTCTATCTATCCGGTCAAGGTTAATGTGACCAAGTCTAAGGTGCCATAAATAGGTATCATCATGAGAAATCTTTTGCCGTTTAGTTTTATATCTTTCAATCTTAAACTTTTCAGTATTAAGCAGTGATTCATGCATTAACGACCTTAATACATATAGATTATTTTCAGAGTTTCCCGTGCATATATTTAATCCATTTCTACTAATAATAACTGACTTATTATTAAACGAAACAGAAAAACCACATTCCATAAGTTTTGTTACAGAAATAAAATTCCTGCGAAAACCAGGAATATATAGCACATAATTCAAACATAAATAACTTTTATTTAAATTCAAATTTGAAACTCCAACTGCTTTTGCTGAAACAGCATCCCCTGTCCCAACTCTCATGGTAAAGCTACCTTCAGTAAGGTCCCTCCATGAGTTAAGTAACTGCAAAGAACAACAAACATGGTTAGTGGCACCAGAATCAACAATCCATATGGATTTATCATCCTCCACCAAAAGAGACTAAATGACAAGTAAATCATATTTACCTGTATTCTTCTTCTCTTTAAGCTCTTCAAGGTATTTTGGACAATTCCTTTTCCAATGCCCTTGTTGTTCACAATGGAATATTTTCCTTTGGCATTGGTTCCTTTGGAGCTTTTATTGTTCTTCTTTTTCATTGGTTTTTCCTTTGCCTTCTAATTTCCTTTCTTCTTCTTCTTTCCAGATTTAGAAGATTCAGCAACATTTGCCTCGACATTGGGCCTACGAGGACCGTTCATAATAGACTCGTAATTGGTGAGCTCATTCAGCAGTTCAGTCAATGTGAAAGTCAACTTGTTCATAGAACAGTTGCTCTTAAACTGCAGGAAACTCTTCGGAAGGGTTTCCATGATCATTGTCACCTGGCTTTGCACATTAATACGTGCACCATGGGTTTCAGCAATATTAAGATGAGCCATTATCATTAACACATGGTCTCGGACTGATGTGCCTTCCTTCATTCTAGCGGTCAATACAGAGGCAATTACCTCATGTTTTTGTTGGTCTGAAGGTTGCCCAAACATGTTTTGTAATGACTGCATAATCATTAATGCTGTCGCCATAGGCTCATGCTGTGCAGCAAGAACCTCAGACATGGATGCTGTCAAATAGCTATGGGCTTTCTCATCAGCTTTAATCCAATTATTATAGGCATTACGTGCAGCTCTGCCAGCATTAGGTGTTGGCTCAGGAGGACATTCCTCTATTAGGACAAATTTAAGGTCTTCACAGACCAAGATAGCATTCATGTCACTTTTCCATTTAACATAATTATCCTCGGTTAATTTTTCTTGTTGTTTGATAATGGAGATTATTGTAGATGCCATGGCTGAAAAATAATAAACGTGCATTCAATATTCATTCATCGCATATTAAAATTGTCAAACATTTAGGCATAAAAGTAAACATGATGTATGATCAATGTATAATGAATTAGAAACCTAAAAGAATTACTATGCCACGGTTATCTATCATCCCACAAATAAGTGCCGCCGTAGGGTAGGTCAAGTATTTGCATGATAGATTGAGACATTCTCAATTGATTAATATATCTGAAATAACTCTTATTCATATATTAATCAACTACCGTTATTTTGATCAAGGAAGCTTTGATTAACAACTTAAT
This sequence comes from Zanthoxylum bungeanum, assembly GCA_019454045.1. NCBI lineage: Eukaryota > Viridiplantae > Streptophyta > Magnoliopsida > Sapindales > Rutaceae > Zanthoxylum > Zanthoxylum bungeanum. The sequence continues at coordinate 2,278 of SKCR01053057.1, read as the reverse complement.
CATTCCTTTGTGAGTGTGACCCATTATTTCGGAACCCTTGGACTTAACTAGTGAAGTGCCGCCATAGGGTAGGTCAAATCACCAGATACATCTAGAGTCCCTATCCTTTCGGAATCCAAACCTGATATTGACCCAAAAAGGACACCATCCGTAGGGGGATGAAAGTAAAGCCGTCTCGAGGCGCCTATTGAATCTCACATTTTTGGATAACAATGGAGATCATGGGATATATAGTGGTATACCCCTCTCCCACTCACTATTTTGAAGTTTAAGGTTTCTATCTCACTAGTATTTTATGAATCTTAGATTATGCTCGGCTAAAGTCATAACCTTAATTAATACTAGTTGATGATATAGTGATCTAACCAATTTTAACTTTTAAAATTTTATTCACTAATCCCGATTTGTCTCTACTAACCAATTAACTTAATTGAACTAATTTAATCAAGTTTTCTTAAGTGATCTAATCAATTTTAACATTTAAAAAATTATTTTACTTATAGGTTTTAAAATTTTAGAATTCAACTAATGGACTATATGTCATCAAACCATTTAATAGATTAAAAGTACGTTATTTACTCCAAAGGTACGTGGAATTGTATCCCGAGTGCAAACCAAATTACCGTCCATTCGGAAGCGGCTATGGAATTTATATCCGGGTTTCCATCCGATATACAAAGGAAAATAATGTACTCATAATGTCCATTTGTTCTTAAACTTGAATTCGTAATTTTAAAACCTTTAAACTAATTAATCTTATTAATTCGTTAACATGCATCTTATATTCTAATTTAACTTTTAAATTTACATAAAATCAAACTTGAATTCGTAATTTTTAAACCTTTAAACTAATTAATCTTTTTTAATTCATTAACATGCATCTTATATTCTAATTTAACTTTTAAATTTACATAAAATCATATTTTATGACTTGAATATCATGCATGTCTACATGTTATGGCATGTGAAAATGCAAGAGTAGGCACTCTAGGCTATATAACATGTTAATAAACAATTTAAAACACTTATATATGCCCAGGTCTGGGCTGAAAACGTTCATGTAGGGTTCTATGGGCGTTCGAACATTTTCCAGGCAGTAGCAAAACATTTGAGTTGCATTTGACTAGCGTTCGAACGCAATCAGTCTGATGTCAAAACACTAGTACTTTATTTACTCCGTTCCGGAGCTTCCGGAGTCCGTTTTGGTCCCTTTTTTTTCTACGGACTCGTAAGGGAATGAAGTTTTACATACATACATAAATTGCATTAATCGGGCTCTTATTTTTATTTTTATTTTAAAAAAAAAATACTAATCATATTAGTGCAATAAATCCAAGGCATCCCTGGGTCTTCAAATCTTGCTTCATGGTATGTTGTTGAGTTCTTCGTGGAATAGGTTCGTAATGAGTCCTTTGTGGCATCGCTCCTCCAAGGGATTAGTATAGCGGGCTTACTTGTTGTTGCCTACCTCTTGAGTGTTAGGTGAGCTCTTGTGAGCCATTAATATGTGATACACAATGAGATGTGTATATGATACCGTGGATTGGCACTGGAGCAAGTGAGATAAATTGTTAGGGTTGGTGCTCAGAGTGCTAATTCGGATCATATTTATGTCCAATTTATAAATACGAACAATTCATTTTTCCATAATATTACTTATTTAATGGTAGCACCTCTTGTCTTTTATACACATATTCGATCTAATTGCAATTAGATATCTAATTATGATTAGATTGAAACTAAATCAGATTTAGTTTACAAACTAAATTAGAGAAAGACCCAATGATTTACAATGTAGTGCGCAGTTACAACGTAGTTTGTAATTGACATTGGAAAGCATCATTATAAGTTGTATAACCTTAAATAAAGTTCCTGGTCAAGATTTACTAACACGGGTCGGTTAGTAAAATCCGCTGAGACCAGTACATGTCTTATATCGTGATTTGGTCTGATGGTTTATCCCAATGAACCATGAGTCTCGGGAGACTCGTATAGACATGCATGTGTTTATTTGAGAAACACTGAACGACTCACTGAATATTTCCTAATAGATGGCACACCAACGTCAATAGAAATCTTCTCGAGTTGAGCGAGCATAGTGGTCATTTAACTTGAGATACCACTGTGGATATATGAGTTATCCTCCACACATTGATGGCAGTCACGTCACCGATCTATTTAGATCGAACCTCCGCTTGTTCGTTGCGTGTGGACTGATGCTCATGATATCATTTGTGTATCAAGATAGAATCCGTCAGTCCTGTGTACAGGGCATATG
>SKCR01053056.1:0-30572 GCA_019454045.1 Zanthoxylum bungeanum | reverse complement strand
ATTGATCTTGGCAGCCATGGAAAACCTATATCAAATTGATCCTTACAACGTTTCAGGGACATCGAAGGAAAAATAGTATTATTTGCCTTATGCCGTAGATACTGAACCGCTAACCTCTCAATGGCTTTATTATAAGGAACATGTTTTTCCTCACGTTTTACTAATATCCAAATACGAGTAAATTGTTTTTTCCATATCTTGGGGAGAGTGTTTCTCAGTAATCTAAATCTATTCAGTTGTCATATCCAATTACCTGCCCAAATAGACTCATGTAATATGTTATTGAAAGTGATGATATGTGAAATCATATCATCGCTTTCACTCATTCGATATTTATCCATTTCCATCAACATGTCTAATATCATCTCCTGGTCTGTGGGTGTCGTAATCACTTTTGCAATTCTTCGAATAATCGCCATGATTTTTCTGCAACAAATACAAGGAAAAATCAATACAATGAAACACAAAGTTACATTGACTAAAATAAACATCACAAAGATATTCATTTTCATAAACACAAAGTTTATATGATAAAACAAATTTATCGTGGTCGATTAAAACATTTTGTAAAAAGGATTAGACTTTTAATCATGACGGATCAGAATTACCGAAGCAAACCGATACAGACATGACCAACACGGGCCCACACAGATTTCCACGCGCCACCCACACGCTACAGGAGTAGCTCACGCGCCTCCACGCGCCGCCACGCTCCGGCTATGGGCTCCCACTCGCCCTCACGCGCCCTCACGCACCGGCCAGCCTCGGCCAAGTCACACGCGCATACGACAGGTCGTCCGCGAGTTCTGTGGCTGTTATGACATGTCGGTCGTGCTTTACAGGTAGAACCGACTTGTCGATTTGGATGTTGTGGACGACATGTCGTCCTTCTCGGTGTTATGCGTACGACTTGTCGTATATAACTGGATGACATGTCGTCTGTGACTAAGGGACAAGTACGACTTGTCGTACGGTAAAAGCGGATGACTTGGCGTCCTCTTCTCTAAATAGCGGATGACATGTAATTTGGAAACGCGGCAAACGTACGACATGTGGTACATAATCCGGACGACTTGTCGTCCTCTTGTCTAAAGACCGGATGACATGTAGTACGGTTCTTCTGGGAGTGTTTTTCTGGGTAAAAATAGATTCAACTAGCCAACTTCTAGGGTCCATATCTTTCTCAATTTTAATCCAAATTAAGCAAATGATATACCAAATTGAAGATCTCATGACCTAGTTTTCAAAACATATTTGAACATATGCTTATCAATTTTCTACAGAAAGTTATTATGGCCCAAAGTTGGAAGAAAATCTTTTTTTAAAAACAAAAACCAGAAGCATTTTCAACATTTTTCAAGCATGTTCATGCAATTTTTGTGTAATCCAACTAGAATACATGCATTTAAGCTACTGATACCAATGTTAGGAAACATAATCCCTAATATATTTACATGTTTGTCCTCTTAGGATCTAACCATACATGTATTACTAGTCCTAGATTTATTTACATGCTAATTGAAATAAATCTATACTAACCACAACACAATTGCATACCTTTTATGCTTGTAGAGACCTCTTAATCAAACTTAATTGATTGCTTACTCAATAAGCAAATGGTCTTATTTATAGGAGAGAAACCAAGTCACTATTAGCTCACATCCATGGATTACTATTAATCATTGATTACTATTTAATCACATGCATTGATTACTATGTAATCACATGTATTTGGATGCATAATGACTTTCTCTAACCCTTCCAAAAATGTTACCATCATGGGTGTACCATATGTTCCACATTTAACATTTTACTAATTGTTGTCACTTACACAACTCTTGTTGTTACTTAATTATTTGATTAACAACTCTTGTTGTTACTTAATAATGAAATCATTACTAATTGTTGTTATTAACAACACCACATAATTAACTTAATAATTTCCAACATGAAATTATTACTAATTGTTGTTATTTAACAACACCAAATAATTAACTTAATAATTTCCAACATGAAATTATTACTAATTGTTGTTATTTAACAACACCAAATAATTAACAACAATTAATTTCCAACATGCAGGATAGTCAAGATTAGAGATGACACTGGTCGTGACAGGTCCCGAATTTTCAATTATGGTCTCGTTTCGATTATGGATTTAGGATAAAAATAATCTCGGATCATATATCTATTTTTAAATCGAGATAAAAAAATTATTTTAAATTTTAGTCTGTTATTTTATTCAGAATGAAAAATCATCTCGAATAATAAGTGTTGATGGTGACTTTTCATCTTGAGGAATGTTCAAATACTAGAAAAGGGTATAATATGTATTGTATTTAGTCCAAAAATATATAATATAGACCCAAGGGCTCGGAGAGGATGATGAAGCCCGACAGAAGGACGTGACCTTGTTGTACAAAAGAGTTCACGAGAGAGCTAAAGGAGTTGGTGATGAAGCAAGTTGGCACGCCGACCCGACCTAAAAGAAAAAGTGATGGATTTGGGTTTATTTGATGATTTGCGGAAACCGATCCGAGGGGTCTATGCTACCGACCCGACCTTGTTAAGGAAGCTAAACGAAGCTTTGACAAGTATCATCTGTCTCGGTGGACTGACCCGAGGAACGAATATGAGATCACAACCGACTTGTATTGGAGTCATATGACGTATGTCCTGCTTGGAAGTTTGGGCTTCTAGAAGGCTGATGTGACGAGAGTTGGTCAACGACCATTCTTGGGAAGAGACCCTGCCAGACAAAACAGTGTCGGAACAGTTGAGTTGCAGGCTATCACACCAACAAAGCGTGTAGCAAGAGCCAAAAGATTGGAATGATGAGTTTTCGTTGACATGAGTGGTTGAACCAGGTGACAGTATGACTATTTGCTGAGTGGTTGGGAAAATAAGTATGGGGCAGTGATGGCCTGGTGATGACAACAAACGTCTTGAGTTGGTGAAATAGTGGATTTGAGAGTTTATATAAAGAGGTTGAAGTCTCATATTCATGGGTTGACTAATTATGCGTTTCACAACTTAGAGAGAAGCTAAGAGTTGAAAAGTTAGTGATAGAGAGAGAGAGCAGGTCGGTTGCTCAACTACTTGTGAGATTTATATCAGGCTTGTTGTAAGACCCGATGTGCTTATTTTTATATTACATTCTACCCCCTCTAGTAGTTCAGATCGATATTGACCCATAGTAAGAAATAAAATACCCAATTTCTCCCTTGGACGTAGGTTGAAGTTACTTTCCGCCGAATCACGTAAACTCTGTGTTTTCTCATTTTCTTGCTAAATTTGATTTTGGTTCCCTACTAACTAAACAAATTCACTGTCGAGTGACGTTTATTTGAAATGTTAATTTCTCATATTGTCATTCGAACGAAAAACAACCGTCAACAATATAAGATCCCAAATTTCTGCCGCTGCTCATTTAGGGAACGTATGATATATAGCTCAATGTTTATCAAGAAATATATTTTTTCAAGAGAAATCAATCAATAAATATTTGTCTGGATTTTGAGCTGCAAGAGTGGACATATGTTCTATTAAATTAAGTGGTGGTGCCTGTTCTAAATATATGGTATGAATTGAAAAACAAAAAAATATATATATTTCAATTACTTGTCAATGGACCACTACAAAAAAAATAAATAAATAAATAGTGAAGCAAATACAGTGCGTATAATGTGGAATTATTAAATGCATTGAGGAACAAGAAACGTAAATTTAATTTATAGGAAAGCAGCGGTTGCAAATAGCAATATAAGAAAACTAATCTAAAAAATTTGGTTGGTAAGAGAAAACTAATCTAAAAAATTCGGTATGAATAAATAAATAAATAATTTGATTTTACAAACCGAATTGTAATTCGGTCGATAAAATGATTGTATTTAAAAAAAAATATGGGGCTTACCATGAGACCCACAAGACCGCTCATGGGTGGGCCCCACATCTGAGCCTTAGTACCACCTAAGAGCGGGCCCAAATTAAACCCACACAATCCACATTTAATGTTACAAATTGATGTAATTGGTGTGCCTTAAACCCTTGACCTTTAATTTTACGGTCGGTAATTGTTGGTGGCATAAATTAGCTCCAAATTAATCTTTCGTGTCGTATTACCGATCGACTATCAACTGAATATTCGATTAGTAAAATTTTGGTTGGTAATTGGTCAAAAATTATTATTATCCTTTTCGGTCGGTAATAAGTCGATAATTGATAAGAAATTATTTTTATCCATTTCGATCAGTATTCGGTCGGTAGATATCAAAAAAATACCGACCGAAATAGTTGGTTGATAATTTCGATCGGTAATTCCACATTTTATTATAATGTAGTTTCAAATAACTCATTTCGAAGCCATATCTATTATATCTAGAAAGTGTTACAAACCTATAAATAGAACTTATCCTCTGAAATCGTCTTGTAAGGAGATGAACTCATAGATTTATATTTCTATTTATATTGTTATGTTTAATATATGTGGGTTTGAGATCATAACATTCCATCGCGTTTCGCAACCGACATCCATGAAGGCCCTGTTGGGTTCCTAGAACATACCAATGATCTTCTAAGCATAAAATTGTGTGAATAATCATAATAAGTTTGCAGAAAAATACTTACAATGATCGGTTTAATGAATGTAGAGATAATAAAAATTTGTCATTTGAGAAGAGCTCTAAGCCTTCCTTTGAATTTCAAACTCAATGGATAAGTTTCCCTAACACCTTTGTTGACTCCTTTGTTGTACTAGCATCCAGATTTTTGAAGCAAAATCAATTATCATGAACCCTAGGCTCACAACAATAGAGAGCAAGAGAGGGAGAGAGGATTCGACAATCACAAAGAGAGGGAGAGAGTGTTACTTGTTTTTGATTTTCCAAAAATCAATTTACCATATACCAAATATCCAAAGTTGGTAAAAGTCTTTCACACATCAATTAAATTAAAGCTAGTGTGATTTACAAGATAACAACAACTACCAACTTCTATCAACCAAAAGCTAAATAAAATTGACTAGTGATGTGACTAGGTGGGCTTCACTTTAAATTCAAAATTCGAGTGGGTCCGCTAAACACATTTTGAACTCGGGTTCGTTAATTCCGAATTAACGAATTTTCCGTCGCGACATAATTAAATATTAAAGTCGCTTACGAATTAATTCTAAATTAATTCGTTTGCCCGAATTAAAATCCAATTTTAATTCCACGTTGAAATCTAATTTCAATTAATATATCAAATATATTATTTAATCAATTAATTCCAAATTAATCGTTCTCTCTCTTCTAATCGAATTTTATCCTAGATAAATTTTTGTCGCAATTAATCCCAGATTAATTTTCTCTCTTATAATTAATCCTAGAATAATTCTGTTCGAGTCAAACGTCATCGGTTAATATTTGGGAAGCGACCCATGAGATTCCTGGATATGTTGGCAGTAAATTCGGTCGTAGGACTATCCGAACACGTGCGTACCCCGTACCACGTTCTGACCGATTTACAAGACATGGTTGGCTTCTAGCAAAGCACCATGTCTACCCAATTCTCCAGAAATATTCTTTTAATGAATACATGATCTTTATCAAGCGTAATATACTAAGTATTGCGTATTACGATCCAGTTTCGGATGTCACATGCTAGGCATGGAGCTGGAATTGTGTCTGCCCCGTACGAAACATATATCGGATCACTAGCAACTAGTCTATTTAATCGGATAATCATGACCTTGTTATATTATTGCGTGAATCTGTTCATTACAAGTGGCATAAGTAATGGACCATTCCGAACCCAACGGTTTGAGGTCTTCCCTTGCGAGGGGTAAGTGCGGCCTTAAATCATTTCCCAGTTCACACTGGGTGGCGACTCCATTTTATTTCTCCGGTTTAGTCCCCCGCAGGCTACTCCGTACTCCCGATAGGGCCGTGAGCCTGGAACATCGTCGTCGATTTCTGTGTCCTACACCCAGCAACCCCAAATCTTCAGGAATGAGAAACCCGGTTTCTTTCCTATCCATATTTCATATGGAGTCTGTTGAACAGACTTTGACGGAACCTTATTCAAAATAAGTATTGCACTGTTCAATGCATATCCTCAGAAGGAAATTGGTAGCTGAGTGCGACTCATCATAGACCTTACCATGTCCAACAAAGTTCGGTTTCTTCGTTCGGACACACCGTTTAACTGTGGAAGAATATCATACTCTTTCAAGTAATCGAGAAACTCATTGCTCAAGTATTCTCCACCATGGTCCGACAGTAATGTTTTAATACTTTTGCCGGTCTGTTTTTCTACTTCGTGTCGAAACTCTTTGAATTTCTCAAAGGTTTCTGACTTGTGTCTCATAAGATACACATAACCATAACGCGATGCATCATCCGTAAAGGTTACGAAGTATTCATATCCACATCTAGCCTGGCTAGACATGGGCCCTCATACGTCACTATGAACGAGACCTAACAGTTCGGTGGCACGTGCACCTTTATCGCTAAAAGGTGTTTTAGGCATTTTGCCTAATAAATAAGATTTGCTGACGTCATATGAATTTGGATCAAATGCGTCCAAGTACCCACTCTTCGAAAGTGTGGATATGCGAGTCTTGTTAATGTGTCCTAGATGACAATGCCACATATAAGTTTCATCTTTGTTACTTAATTTAAGCTTTTGTTTGTTACGTTATATGTTTGAAATTGATTTATATTCAAAATATAAAGACCATTATTAACATCAGCACTACATATCTCAATATCATTTTTATAAACAAAACACCTTGTGTTTCTGAATACAAAAGTATGCCCACATTAGGCTAAACAAGATACATAAATAATATTCCTAGTCAAACTAGGTACATAGTAGCAGTCTGATAAATTAAGTACATGCCCTGATGGCAGTTCCAAAATATAAGTCCCTACAGCCAAAACAACGACTCTGGTCCCATTTCCAACTCGTAGATCAATCTCCCCTGAAGCCAGTCTCCTGCTAATATGCAGATCCTGCACATCAGTACATATATGAGTACCACAACCAGAATCAAAAATCCAATTTTTAAAACTAGAAGTAGACATGTTTATTTAAATAACCTGAAGCCGGAGCCTTGCCCGCTTTGATTTCATTCATGTGCGCCTTGTACTCAGGGCAGTCACGCTTCCAGTGACCCCGTTTTCCACACTACAGGCAGACATCTTAGGATTTGTCCTTTGTCTTCCCAGAAGACTTTGATGATTTGGTCTTGCCCTTTCTTTTCTTCTTCTTCTTCATGCCTCCAGTAGCTTTTGGACAAGTCTTGGTAGACTGAGATGTCGAAGCGAAGTGCGCCTCACACTTTTTGCCATTCAAAAGCTCTTTTTCTGCTTCTCGCAGCATTGCCATCAACTCTCCAAGAGTATGATCTTGGTTCATCATATTGTAGTTCATGATTAATACAATATGATGAACCCGCTCCAGCTGTCAGGAAGAGACTACAAGATCAAATCTATAGAAGTCTCAGTCTCAAAGGTTATGCCTAGCTGACACAGTTGTTCGATGTCAGTAATCATCTACGACACATGGTGCTCGACAGATGTACCCTCTGACATTCGAGAGCAAAAGAGCTTCTTCTGCAATTTATACCTCTGTGATCTAAGGTTAGATCGGTGAAAGTCCTTCAATTTCAACATCATAGTATAGAGATCCAATCTCTTGTTCTGGCGACGAAATTGAGGGGTCATTGCAGCGAGCATGACAGATTGAGCAGTTGAGTTGTCATCGCTATGAGTCTTCCAAAGCTCAAGCTCAAGGGGCTGCTTAATTCCGGACTTAGGCCCGAGAGGTCTCTCTATCGTATAGAGCATATTCTCGGCCCCTAGGACAATCCTGAGGTTCATATCCCAGTCAAGAAAGTTCGCATCATCAAAGACATTTTTGCCCATGATAATGTCCTTAATGTTGATCTTTACGGCCATCTTAATTGCAATAGTCTAACTATTCAATTAACGATTTTTGGGTACAGTCCAACTGTTACAATAAAAATAATAAAATATTAGTCCAACTAATAAAAATATGTAAAATGACGAAAATAATTTGAAAGCACGTATTTGGCAAGTATTTGAATGAAATTGCAAATTCAATATTGGCCTCCCACTATTTTTCGGTGAGCCTCTAAGCCTCTGTTGAGTACTCGGGAAACCTAGTTTCCTAGTGGGCTAGGATCCCGTTAAATAACACACAACCTTGACTTTGGCCAACAAGCTGTATGATATTTAACTAGGTAGATCTCTAAGATCAATTAGATCTCATCCAATTCATAGATCCGGTAGGTGGACCTCAAAGTCCGAAACATATATACAATATATATGCCAATATATCCAATATATTTTCCTAACATTTTCCTCTGAATCAACTAAGCTTTGGCTTTGGCTCAACAAACTTAATGATTTCAGTTAAGCGGGACCCATTGACAGTGGGAAAGCTTCGTAATCCATGTCGATGAACAATAAATGACATTGACTTTGGCCAACAAGTCACAACTTGCCCAAGACATGCGATATGGAACAAAGCTTTCGTGGTTCAAACACATCCGCGATGGACATTGATCTTGACTTTGCCAACAAACCAATGCCAATCTTGGATCTTGAGAGAGAACCACTCAATGGAAGGAAATCGTTTAATATTTGATTGAGGGTTTTTCGCGTATATTGGCAACCAATTTATTATCTTTGATTAGGTCTCATCATACACCCTTAAGCATGCATTCTAAAAGCATAATAAGGCGCGAAATAAATAATAAAGATATACAGATGGATATTTAACAAATTGTTCGTAGAATAAATCTCTTCATTTCCTCTCCCCGGCTATCACTATTCTAACTTCTACCCAATTACATAATACAATAAAGAAATCTCATTTACATTGAGGGGAATTGGTGAGAAGAGAAGTACAAAGAGTCAAGAGATATAAGGCTGGACACGCATGTCCAATTTAATAAATTCTAAATTTATTACAACAATTTCCAAAATTGCCCTTACTCATCTAATATCCATTCGATATACATTATTCATACAATACATCCATGTATTCACACAAAGCATGTTATTCAATCAATCTAATCCAATTAATTAATCTTTGAATTAATGATCATACAATGTTCAAACAACGATTTGATTTGTGTGAGTCCAACTCGTTTAAGAATAAGTACTCAAAGTGCATATTCTTGAATTATATCGAACTATAATTTTAAATCTGATTTAATTTGTATCCAATACTAATTCATATTTAATTCCAAATTAAATAATTACACTTAATTAATGTGCCTTTTAGACTTAGATTCATAATCCGATCTTAATGGGTCTCAAATGCCCAATTAACATCCAATGTTAATTTAATTAAAGTCCAATGGGCTTTTAATTAATTCTTAAGGCATGGACTTTGGCAACCAAAGCCCAATAAGGAATCACTATCTGCCATAAAATTAATTTTGGCCTATTAGGCCCAATTAATTTTTTTAAAAGGCCCAATTAAACTATTTGGACTTTATAGAATGGTTTTAGGCCCAATTTGAATCCAATCCCATTGTCCTAAACCAACTTGGCCCAACCAAGCCCATTAAGCCCAAATGTAATAATATTAGCCCAATTCAAAATTAAAGACTAATTAATTTAATTACAATATTCCAAATATCACAATTATTTTAATTAAAGTGTATTAGCCATAATTAATTAGTTAAACCAATATTTCCAAGACACCAATTAAACTAATTAATCATGCTTTAACATATTCAATTCATGTCCAACACAATTGAAGCAAAATCAATCTCCAACATGCTTCCTCAAGTCACGGCAATCATGCAATTTTTTATATCTGTGGATGCTGGATTTCGGCCGAGGTCCACAATCAGAATTTGTAGGTTGGGGGCATCAGCGATCCTGCAAGACAAAGTAGAGTGAGCGGGAGAAGACTTCCCACCGGTGTGGTGGGTGCCGGAGGCACTCCGACGCTCAAGTCAGTAGTATGAAATGAGCAGTAAATATGTAAAATGTGAAAGCAAGGTTTAATGTTACTTTGACCTCTTTGGGTGGCCGTGAGGGCGGTGGAAAGTGTTTAAAGGGATGGAGTGCTCAGGGAGCTTGTGTCAGGGAGTAGAAGCATGTAAGAGAGAAGTGAAGCTTGGATTCGAGAACTCTCACTCCCCCATTGTGTGCTGAGTTACCTCTATTTTTATAGATCGAAGGAATCATCCTTGTAGCTGTCAGATGAGCTGCATATGGGACCTACAACGTGCTGTGATTTCTGGCAATGGGGCCTCGCACATGTTTAATGTTTCTGCTTTCGGCGGGGAGGATAATGTGCATGTGTTTGTGTTTTTAGAAAAAGAGGAATAGTTAGTAACAATTGTGTTTTATGCTGTCTACTTATTTGGCTTTTCATTTGTAGCGTAATGTACCGATGTAATAAAGTCTTTTGGGCTGGGTTCTTCCAATATGGCTTTTAAGGGCCAATATTTGTGGGCTTTTGGTATTGAATTTTGACGTGAAAAGACAATTTTACCCCTGGACCAAATTTGGCACGTACAATATCCAATTTTGATTTCAATCCAATTAAATCACAAATCAATATATTCATGCATTTAAACACATCCAATGGTCTAAAAATCAAAAATCACCATGAGTATCTAGGGTTCTAAGTTTCGGCCATGCTAATCAAATTAGGGAAAGTTAATCTAATGAAATTTTCTCAAAATTAATCATGCATAACTCTAAGTTATCATAATCTAAGCATAACCAAACAATCAATTTGGATAAAACAAGCTCCAAACAAAAATACCCAAATTAAAGTATATAAACCCTAAAACATTTCATGCTTAAAATTGGCTCTGATACCATTGTTGGGTTCCTAGAACATGCCAATGATCTTCTAAGCATAAAATTGTGTGAATAATCATAATAAGTTTGCGGAAAAATACTTACAATGATCGGTTTAATGGATGTAGAGATAACAAAAATTTGTCATTTGAGAAGAGCTCCAAGCCTTCCTTTGAATTCCAAACTCAAGGGATAAGTTTCCCTAACACCTCTGTTGTGCTAGCAATCAAGATTTTTGAAGCAAAATCAATTATCATGAATCATAGGCTCACGGCAATAGAGAGCAAGAGAGGGGGAGAGGATTCAACAATCACAAAGAGAGGGAGATAGTGTTACTTGTTTTTGATTTTCCAAAAATCAATTTACCATATACCAAATATCCAAAGTTGGTAAAAGTCTTTCACACATCAATTAAAATAAAGCTTGTGTGATTTACAAGCTAACAACAACTACCAACTTCTATCAACCACAAGCTAAATAAAGTTGACTAGTGATGTGACTAGGTGGGCCCCCATTTTAAATTCAAAATTCGAGTGGGCCCGCTAAACACATTTTGGGCTCGGGTTCGTTAATTCCGAATTAACGAATTTTCTATTGCGACATAATTAAATATTAAAGTCGCTCACGAATTAATTCTAAATTAATTCGTTCGCTCGAATTAAAATCCAATTTTAATTCCGCTTTGAAATCTAATTTCAATTAATATATCGAATATATTATTTAATCGATTAATTCCAAATTAACCGTTCTCTCTCTTCTAATCAAATTTTATTCCAGATAAATTCTTACCGCAATTAATCCTAGATTAATTTTCTCTTTCTCATAATTAATTCTAAATTAATTCTGTTCGAGTCAAACGTCATCGGTGAATATTTGGGAAGCGACCCATGAGATCCCTGGATATGGTGGCAGTAAATCCGGTCATCGGAATATCCGAATTTGTGCATACTCGGTACCACGTTCTTATCGATTTACAAGACATGGTTGGCTTCTAGCAAAGCACCGTGCCTACCAAATTCTCCAGAAATATTCTTTTAAGGAATACATAATCTATATCAAGCGTAGTATACCAAGTATTGCGTATTGCGATCCAATATCGGATGTTATATGCTAGGCCTGAGGCTGGAATAGTGTATGCCCCGTACGAAGCATATATCAGATAACTAGCAACTAGTCTCTTTAATCGGATAATCATGACCTTGTCATATTATCTCGATAGTTGCAACATAATAGAGTACCAGTTCTGTATCCTTGCGTGATCATCATCTCCATATGACTTCCATCTTGACATCACACCCAATACACTACGATTCTCAATAAACCCAGAAGAGGCGTACACAGAACCTGTTAAAGTCCCGGACGACCAAAACCAAAGCGTACTGATTGTCGTAAGTATTAGCGATACAAGTCTCAGGTTAAGACCAAATACACCTACCCTGATTCGGATTCCCATAGACATATAGCCATACTACCAATGGGATTCCGATGAGTCTATCCAGAGCGAAGCTGTTTCCGTACCATCGGTAAACACAACCTCCTATCACACTTGCATAAGTATCCAATACTTAAATATATGAGAACTATGCTGTTATGCTTCCACAACGTGCACAAGTGTAATACTAGTCTATTCCGCATTATCGATGTCCAGTTTCGATAATACTACGACTAAGGATATTTAATGATTAAACCTTCGTGGATTGATACTGTCTCATATCTTATAATCCGGAACTAATTATAAGGACTTTTATCATTTATATATTCAAGTAATCTAATTACAAAATGATAAAATGTCAATTTCCTTTGTCACATAGTTAATTTGTACAAAAACCATAATGTCTTTTACAAATAGTGATGCTATGGGTCATTATTGTCCAACATGCCTATCATATTCAGTTGGCTGACTTAGCGGATCTCACCTTCAAGTAATAGCCCTCCCCATGTCACCTCGCTTGCAATAACGGTCGTGAAATCGCAGCTATACTGATCCCATATTCGGCATAGTACGTCTGATCCTATACTTAGGATGGTGCCTGCTCTAATACCAATTATTACAAACCTATAAACAAAACTCATATTCAAAAATCAGATTGTAATGAGAGTAACCTGTATACTTATATTCACATGCTTAGCTTAGCTTTGATTTGAATTTAAGTTTGGCATAATCTTTTAAAATGAGTGTGATTGTCAAGATTTTATTTTTATTTTTTATTTTTTTGCTAGTGACTTCCCATTGCAATTATTGTAGTTAGAGTTGGTGCTCATTTAGGGATTGATTTATATTATAAATCTGTTTAAAAGTGATGATGTAATAAGTTCTAAAATAAATGTCTGCAAATAATATATAATTCATTCATCATATAACCAACTGTATGGGCCAAATTTGGTCCAAGGGTAAAGCTGTCTTTCACCTTAAACCCATCAGCATGTTAGGCCCGAAAATAAGGACCAAAGCCCAAAGAATTATGTATTATTTGATTACAATTAAATCATAAACTAATGACCACTCCACTTAACTTAAATCTAGCATTACTCACCCACCACTCCACTTAACCTAATTCTAGCACTAAACCCCACCACTCCACTTAACCTAATTCTAGCACTAATCCTCACTTACTCCAAAACCATTACCAAATACACCAACATCAGATCATGTTTTATCTATAAATATGAAAAGAATACGGGAAGAATTCATTCAAGTCTCATTTCTCTCACCCTAACACTTCATGCTCTTAATCCTTGATCCCCTCATATATTACACGGTCCTCACGGCCAAACAAAGGAAGTATAGGTAATATTCAACCTTGCTTTCCCACTTTACAAATTTATTTCATGCCACTGACTTGGGCGTCGGAGTATACCCGGTATCCACCACACCGGTGGTAGCCTACTCTCGTCTACTCTACTTTGTTTTTTGCAGGATTGCTAGTGCCCAACTTACAAATTCTGATTGAGGACCCTTGGCGAATTCCGGAGTCCACAATTTGGCGCCCACCGTGGGGCCCTAGCAATAATTTGCAGACAAAGGCTTTCCACCCTACAAACACTCACTGCTTAGTCAATCATGACTTCAAGCAATGAACAAACATCTGATCCAGTGGCATCACAATTGGCCATACTACAAGACAGATTGAAAGCTTTGGAAGAAGAGAATTTTACGTTTCGTAGTTCCAACATAAACCTCCAAAAACAATTGGAACTACTTTCATCACCCACACAGCTTCACAATACATCAGAACAACACAACAACCGGATCACTCCAGCTAACCTTCAAGGAGCATTTGACGAAACAACAGACGACGTTCCATCAAATGGTGAGAACCAGAGGAACTTACCAAGTTCACCAGTCAATCAAGCCCAGCAAATTGTCATCACAATGAGAAAGGAAATGAAAGAATTTAAAGAAGCTATTATGTCCAGTCTACCAGGGGTGAAACTCCCAATGAAGAAGAGTAGAGCTGGAACCATTTCAGATACCCCTTTCATTGAGGCGATAACATCTGTTGAGCTACCACGGAAGTTCAGCCCACCAGACATGAAGTTATACGATGGATCCACTGACCCAGACGACCATGTCATTCATTATAAATACAAAATGATGTCAACAGGCTTAGCTCCTCATCAATGGGAAGCTGGAATGTGCAGAGGATTTGGAGAAACTTTGGGTGGTCCAGCTCTTACATGGTTCATCAACCTACCATACAGATCCATCAAATCTTATCAACAATTAGCAGACAAATTTGTTGAACATTTCGCCAGCTCTTGCAAACTTGAAAAAACTACTGATGATCTTAGTGCCATCCTACAACGGAGGGGAGAATCATTGCGAAGCTATGTTGCTCGATTTAACAAAGAAAGAATAACAATTCCAGACCTCCATCAACCAACAGCTGTGGAGGCTTTCAGGAACGGGTTACTTTGTGAAAGTGGACTCTACAAAAAGCTGACCAAGTTCCGGTGCTACACGATGGACCATGTTATGGCTCGAGCCCAAGTCGAAATCAGGTGGGAAGAAGATAAAAGGAATAAAAGGAAAGACATTTCCTCCAACATGCAAAGCGAAAGAACAGCCCATTCTACCAAACGACATAAAGAATTTACAAATATGATGCCTAAGCGTCATTCGGAGAAATGGAACCACCCAAGGAAAGAACATCAGCCCCTCCAAAAAGGTTTTGATCAAAGACCTCCACCATACAGAGCTCGGGAAATAATTCAGATGGAAAAACCCAGACTCCCAGACTACAATTTTTCTATATCTCCGGGAGAGTTAGTCTTGGTACTTAAAAAGATGGGAAATGAAGTAAAGTGGCCACCACACAACAGAGAAAGTATCAAAAATAAAGACACAAACAAATGGTGTGAGTTCCATCGAGACTACGGCCATACCACAGCTGAATGTGTGGCGTTGAGGTTGGAAGTACTTGAGTTGTTGAACAAAGGGTTTTTAAGAGATCTACTTATGGAGAAGGGGCAAGCTACTTTAGCTCAGAGGAACGAGAAGGATGGACATGGGGAAGCACCAATTCAACCTCCACCAATTGATAACACCGTGAATTTCAATTCAGGAGGATCAGAGATTAGTGGAGTATCATATTCAGCAGCCAAACGACATGACCAGTTCGCTTGGTCGCATGAAGACATGACTGGGATTGACCCCAGCTTGATTACTCATCAACTCCATGTGGATCCAGACTATCCTCCAATCAGACAGAAAAGAAGGAAGTTTGCCCCAGAAAGAAACCAGATCATTGATGAAGAAATCCAAAAATTGTTACAAAATGGTGCCATTAAAGAAGTTCAATTTCCAGCCTGGTTAGCCAATGTGGTGGTGGTACGAAAGAAGAATGGAAAATGGAGAGTTTGTATCGACTTCACAGATTTGAACAAAGCAGGCCCAAAAGATTCATTCCCATTGCCTCATATTGATCAAATGGTTGATGCTACAGCTGGACACGAATTGCTAAGTTTTATGGATGCATATTCTGGGTACAATCAAATCCTTATGCATCCAAACGACCAAGAGAAAACAGCTTTCATGACCAATAGGGGCATATTCTGTTACAAGGTAATGCCCTTTGGTCTCAAAAATGCAGGGGCTACATATCAGAGAATGGTCAATAAAATGTTCTCGCAACAGATTGGAAGAACAATGGAGGTGTATGTAGACGACATGTTGGTGAAATCATCGAAATCTGATCAGCATCTGCAACACCTGGAAGAAGCATTCAAGGTGATGAATAGGTATGGGATGAAATTGAATCCAACAAAATGTGCGTTTGGAGTTGCTTCCGGGAAATTCTTGGGATATGTCGTTACACAACGAGGGATTGAGGCAAATCCAGATCAAATCAGGTCCATACTTGAAATTCCTTCTCCAACCTGCCCAAAGGAAGTTATGCGACTAGCAGGGAGAATTGCTGCGTTGAACAGATTCATCTCCAAGTCGACAGACAAAAGTTTCATGTTCTTTTCAGCCATTAAAAAGACAAAAAACTTTGAATGGACTCCAGCCTGCGAACAAGCTCTGAAAGAGCTAAAGCAGTACTTAACATCACCACCATTGTTGTCAAAACCACTCGACAATGAAAGGTTATTCTTGTATTTGGGAGTGTCAGACCAAGCAGTGAGCGCTGTTTTGATTCGAGAAGAGAACGGCACCCAACTTCCAGTCTACTATGTAAGCAAAGCATTACTTGATACGGAGTCACGATATTTGCATTTGGAGAAATTGGTACTAGCATTGGTAATGTCTGCCAGGAAGCTACGACCATACTTTCAAGGGCATCCTATCACAGTTTACTCGGAGTACCCCTTGAGGAGCATACTACACAAGCCAGAGTTGACTGGAAGATTAACAAAATGGGCTGTCGAATTAGGAGAACACGACATCACATACCAGCCCAGAACAGCAATCAAATCTCAAGCCTTGGCTGACTTTGTAGCTGATTTCAGTCCAACTCAGAATCTCTTGGAAGGTACCGGGGTCAATTCAATCCAATCTGATTCACTTTGGAAACTTTCAGTCGACGGTTCTAGCAATAAGAAAGGGTGCGGCCTTGGCATAGTGATCACTACTCCTGATGGGGATATACTACAACAAGCAATTAAATGTGGATTCCGAGTTACAAACAATGAAGCAGAATATGAAGCTTTGATAGCAGGAATCAGCTTGGTCAAAGAGCTTGGGGGAAGAAGAATCGAAGTGAAATCAGACTCATGTATGTCGAGTCAAGTAAATTCCTGAACCACCGTTTGGTTCAGTCGACAAGGGACATTCCCCTAGACTCACGTCGAGTCAAGTAACTCCTGAACCACCGTTTGGTTCAGTCGACAAGGGACATTCCCCTGGACTCATGACGAGTCAAAGCATACTCCTGAACTACCGTTTGGTTCAGTCGACAAGGGACATTCCCCTAGACTCATGTCGAGTCAAATAAACTCCTGAACCACCGTTTGTTTCAGTCGACAAGGGACATTCCCCTAGACTCATGTCGAGTCAAGTAAACTCCTGAATCAGTGTTTGGTTCAGTCGACCAAGGGACATTCCCCTGAACTCATGTCCAATCAAGTAAAATTCCTGAACCACCGTTTGGTTCAGTCGACAAGGGACATTCCCCTGGACTCATGTCGAGTCAAAGCATACTCCTGAACCACCGTTTGGTTCAGTCGACAAGGGACATTCCCCTAGACTCATGTCGAGTCAAGTAAACTCCTGAACCACCGTTTGGTTCAGTCGACAAGGGACATTCCCCTGGACTCATATCGAGTCAAGTAAATTCCTGAACCACCGTTTGGTTCAGTCGACAAGGGACATTCCCCTAGACTCATGTATGTCGAGTCAAGTAAATTCCTGAACCACCGTTTGGTTCAGTCGACAAGGGACATTCCCCTAGACTCATGTCGAGTCAAGTAAACTCCTGAACCACCGTTTGGTTCAGTCGACAAGGGACATTCCCCCGGACTCATGTCGAGTCAAGTAAACTCCTGAACCACCGTTTTTGGTTCAGTCGACAAGGGACATTCCCCTGGACTCATGTCGAGTCAAAGCATACTCCTGAACCACCGTTTGGTTCAGTCGACAACGAACATTCCCCTGGACTCATGTCGAGTCAAGTAAACTCCTGAACCACCGTTTTTGGTTCAGTCGACAAGGGACATTCCCCTGGACTCATGTCGAGTCAAAGTAAACTCCTGAACCACCGTTTTTTGGTTCAGTCGACAAGGGACATTCCCCTGGACTCATGTCGAGTCAAAGCATACTCCTGAACTGCCGTTTGGTTCAGTCGACAAGGGACATTGCCCTGGACTCATGTCGAGTCAAGTAAACTCCTGAACCACCGTTTTGGTTCAGTCGACAAGGGACATTCCCCTGGACTCATGTCGAGTCAAAGCATACTCCTGAACTGCCGTTTGGTTCAGTCGATAACGAACATTCCCCTAGACTCATGTCGAGTCAAAGCATACTCCTGAACTGCCGTTTGGTTCAGTCGACAACGAACATTCCCTTGGACTCATGAACTCCTGAAACTCTATTTCAATTCGGTCAAAGACACGTACTCTATATGACCCTAGATAAATCAGATGCATGCAAACAGAAACCCACGTTTTTGTATATATTTTGGTACGACATTTGGCAGAAGGTAATACACTTTTACACTCTTTTTTCACATACGACACGGATAAATATACTCTCTAAAACAAAAATTCTTTGACTTAGAGAGTAAGGGACAAACTGTATGGGCCAAATTTGGTCCAAGGGTAAAGCTGTCTTTCACCTTAAACCCATCAGCATGTTAGGCCCGAAAATAAGGACCAAAGCCCAAAGAATTATGTATTATTTGATTACAATTAAATCATAAACTAATGACCACTCCACTTAACTTAAATCTAGCATTACTCACCCACCACTCCACTTAACCTAATTCTAGTACTAAACCCCACCACTCCACTTAACCTAATTCTAGCACTAATCCTCACTTACTCCAAAACCATTACCAAATACACCAACATCAGATCATGTTTTATCTATAAATATGAAAAGAATACGGGAAGAATTCATTCAAGTCTCATTTCTCTCACCCTAACACTTCATGCTCTTAATCCTTGATCCCCTCATATATTACACGATCCTCACGGCCAAACAAAGGAAGTATAGGTAATATTCAACCTTGCTTTCCCACTTTACAAATTTATTTCATGCCACTGACTTGGGCGTCGGAGTATACCCGGTATCCACCACACCGGTGGTAGCCTACTCTCGTCTACTCTACTTTGTTTTTTGCAGGATTGCTAGTGCCCAACTTACAAATTCTGATTGAGGACCCTTGGCGAATTCCGGAGTCCACACCAACCCAATTCTAAATGAGATTCGATTATCAATTTAAAGATTTTATATCATTATCTTTTCAACATGCACTTATCCTCTTTTCTTTCTTTATTTTCTGAATTTTTTTTTCTAGTTGATCATTGAAGGTAGTTTTTGGTGACAATCCTAATCTCGGATTCCCCTAATGGCATACGAAAAATTGGACCATATCTGAGAACTTATGGACATGAATATGAAAATAAAAAATAAAAATGTTGATGGTGTTTTCAGGCGCTACAGCATTTAAGACAGCACGACAAGGACAAAAGGGTAAATTCGCTGTCTGGTTGAGATCATGAGGCCGACCCGGCCAGTTCATGTGAAGACCGACCACTTTGGTTCATACGACCGAGCGCTATAGATGTCGGCAGGAACGTTCTCAGCATAAAAGATTGTCATGGCCGACCTCATTAAGACCGACCAGACGACGGACCGCGTTCAAGGTAACAGCACCCCATGCTTATGGATAAGATAGGGAAGATATCCTACTCTCGCAAGGAGAAGAAGTTAGAATCCAAAAGGGAATACAGAAGGAGAAGGCAGCACCGGATCAGGAAACCCTACAAGAGGAGAAGATTGAGTCCAAATAGGATTTCTTATACAAATAGGAATCTGATTTCTGTATTATTATAAATAGAAGGATAGAGCATGTGTAAAAGGGCATCTGAAAATCATCACAAAAGTGAGAGATTAGTGTCATAGAGCTCTGATTTGTAAAAGCAAAGAGGAGATCTGAGGAGTGAATTTAAGCAATAAAAAGTACCATCCTGCTCTTGCCCGTGGACGTAGGTCGGATCCCAAAATCCACCGAACCACGTTAAATCACCTTGTCTGATTGGCGTATTTTCTTGTTTTCCGCTAAATTTGCCTTTGGTCCCCCATAACCAAACAAATTCACAGTTGGAGGAGGATTTCCTCGGGAGTAATATTCCAATATTGCCCTGAGACCAAAATCCACCGTCAACAGTTGGCGCCGTCTGTGGGGAACTTCACAAAAAAGCAGTTCACGTGATAAGACAAATGGCGGAGGACGGAAATCACCAACCAGGAGGTCCAGCAATAGACTGGATGAAAAGAATGGAAGATGGGATGAGGTCAATGATGGATCGACTAGAAAGAATGGAAGGAGCAAACAACGAGAGAACTGAAACCGAGGCCGGACAGAAGAGAGAAAGAGGGAAAAGAGTAGTAGATGTAAGTGAAGACGAGGGACCCAGAAAGAGAGGCCCCTATGGGATAAGATCTGCAGTGGTAGGAAGATCAGAAGACACATGGGAAGAAGAAGAGGAGGAACAATCATCCGACCACTCCTCCGACAGTTTTTACAACTCCAAGAGGGAGGATAGAAAGTATAACGAAGACGTACATGAGACCTCTGAGTTTAAAGAACGCCACTCCCGGGGCGACAGGCGAACAGAAGAACACAGGAGGCGGCACGGGGGCACAACCCGTGAAATAAAATCTTGGTTGAGAAAAGAGATGACCAGATGGGGAGAAAGCCTGAAGATCGGGGCGGGAGACACCCGAGGCGAAGAAGAGGGGTCTCCCCTTACGGAAGAAATAAAGGCAGCACAGTTTCCGAAGCGATTTAACATGCCGACCATGGCACCATACAAAGGCCACTCCGACCCAAAATCCCACATTGAAAACTTTGTCCTCCTGATGGAAGTACAGGGAGTAACGGGCGACGCCATATGCAAAGCATTTCCCTTAACTTTAGGGGGACCTGCCATCCTATGGTATAGAAGTTTGGCCCCGAGGAGCATTCAGAGCTTCTCCCAACTTAAGAAGTCGTTTATCCGACATTTCAAAGGAGCCTGCACCCCTAAAAATACAATAGGAGAACTAAGGCTCATGAAGCAAGGAGACGACGAAACACTGAAAAGCTTCATTGAAAGGTATCACAACACTGTACTCGAGGTCGGAGGGTACGAATCCCAGGAAGCCCTGGAAAGTCTGAAAGGGGCCCTAAGAGTCGGGAAACTGTGGACCCACCTGAGGATCCACGAGACACCAGACTACGCTGCCGCACTAGAGGTGGCCAGGAAGTACGTTCTACTAGAAAGCGAGGAGAAGGTATCCCGGAGAGGGACAACCGCCAGAGAAAGTGTAACCAGGAGAGAAGACCATCGGCGACCGGAGAGAGAATTCCAGAAGTTCAACCCAAGACCCAGAGAGTTCAAACCAATGGCACAAAAGGATCAAGCAAAGGCCAGCAACTCAAGTAAACCATGTGGTCCGAGAGGAAGCATATATTCCCCTAAGCAAGCCGCCAGGGGAAATCATCATGGAGATACGAGAGAAAGGCCTCTTAATAGAGCCCGACCTCAGGAGGTTCCCCCCAGACAGAAAAAACAAAAGATCCTACTGCCTGCACCACAATCTAAAAGGGCACACAACCGATGAATGCAAGGACCTGCGGGAACAAATGGAGGACCTGGCCCGGAACGGGTACCTGAACAAATACATAGACCACGAGATCATGGCCGCCAGACAAAGGGCAAGGAATCGAGAGGTGAACGTCATCGCAGGAGGGGCAACGCTGGCCGGGGACTCTAACCGGTCGAGGAAGAATTATAGCCGAGCACGGGGGACAGAGGTGCTGAAAACAGAAAAAATCCCAAACCCCCGAGGAAGTCGGTCGACACCCATCATATTCACCGATGAAGACGCTCAGGGGTAAGTTTCCCCCATGACGACGCACTAATAATCAAAGCAACAATCGGCGGCACAGAAGTGGACAGAATCTTGGTGGATCCCGGGAGCGCAGTGGACATAATTTCCAAAGAAACTTTGGAGAGCCTGGGGGTAGAATGCACAGCTCTAACCAAAGACATCACCCCCTGTACGGTTTCGGGGGATCAACGGTCGTCCCGCTGGGAAAATTCAACTAGCAATGACAATCGGAGCCGCCCCCAAAACCCGAACAATCATGATAAACTTCACTGTAGTAGACTGCATGAGCAGTTATCAAGTCATTGTCGGCCGCCCCTTCATGATGAAAACCAAGGCCGCAATGTCCTGTTATTACTTGAAATTGAAGTTCCCCGCACGGGAAGGGATCAGGATCATATGCGGAAGCCAGAAGATAGCCCGCAGCTGTTTTGCCACTTACTCACGAGAGACCCTCTGCGTGGAAAGAGGCACCAAAAAGAGACAGAGAGACGAGGACGACGAGAACACGAGGAAAGCACTGCTCCTCGGCCCGATAAAACTGCACGGCTCGGATCAGCCGAAGAATTAGAAGAAGTAAAGCTATTCGAGCCAAAGAAAAGCATAAAAATAGGGGGAAGCCTAGACGAGGCCCTAAGAAAAAAACTTGTTGGAATGTCTACAAGGGTACCCCGACGTTTTTGCATGGGGACGTAACATTCCCCCAGAGCCAAGTGGTTCTAACAGCTCGGGGTCGGGCGATGTCCCACGAGTCTGTCTTTGGACTGGGGACGTAACATTCCCCCAGTGCCAAGTGATTCTAACAGCTCGGGGTCGGGCGATGTCCCACCGAGTCTGTCTTTGGACTGGGGACGTAACATTCCCCCAGTGCCAAATGATTCTAACAGCTCGGGGTCGGGCGATGTCCCACCGAGTCTGTCTTTGGACTGGGGACGTAACATTCCCCCAGTGCCAAGTGATTCTTACAGCTCGGGGACGTAACATTCCCCCGGAGCCTGTCTTTGGACTGGGGACGTAACATTCCCCCAGGGCCAAGAGATTGAAACAGCTCGGGGTCGGGCGATGTTTTCCCACCGAGTCTGTCTTTGGACTGGGGACGTAACATTCCCCCAGTGCCAAGTGATTCTTACAGCTCGGGGACGTAACATTCCCCCGGAGTCTGTCTTTGGACTGGGGACGTAACATTCCCCCAGTGCCAAGTGATTCTTACAGCTCGGGGACGTAACATTCCCCCGGAGTCTGTCTTTGGACTGGGGACGTAACATTCCCCCAGTGCCAAGTGATTCTAACAGCTCGGGGTCGGGCGATGTCCCACCGAGTCTGTCTTTGGACTGGGGACGTAACATTCCCCCAGTGCCAAGTGATTATAACAGCTCGGGGTCGGGCGATGTCCCACCGAGTCTGTCTTTGGACTGGGGACGTAACATTCCCCCAGTGACAAATGATTCTAACAGCTCGGGGTCGGGCGATGTCCCACCGAGTCTGTCTTTGGACTGGGGACGTAACATTCCCCCAGTGCCAAGTGATTCTTACAGCTCGGGGACGTAACATTCCCCCGGAGTCTGTCTTTGGACTGGGGACGTAACATTCCCCCAGGGCCAAGAGATTGAAACAGCTCGGGGTCGGGCGATGTCCCACCGAGTCTGTCTTTGGACTGGGGACGTAACATTCCCCCAGTGCCAAGTGATTCTTACAGCTCGGGGACGTAACATTCCCCCGGAGTCTGTCTTTGGACTGGGGACGTAACATTCCCCCAGGGCCAAGAGATTGAAACAGCTCGGGGTCGGGCGATGTCCCACCGAGTCTGTCTTTGGACTGGGGACGTAACATTCCCCCAGTGCCAAGTGATTCTTACAGCTCGGGGACGTAACATTCCCCCGGAGTCTGTCTTTGGACTGGGGACGTAACATTCCCCCAGTGCCAAGTGATTCTTACAGCTCGGGGACGTAACATTCCCCCGGAGTCTGTCTTCGGACTGGGGACGTAACATTCCCCCAGGGCCAAGAGATTGAAACAGCTCGGGGTCGGGCGATGTCCCACCGAGTCTGTCTTTAGACTGGGGACATAACATTCCCCCAGGGCCAAGTGATTCAAACAGCTCGGGGTCGGGCGATGTCCCACCGAGTCTGTCTTTAGACTGGGGACGTAACATTCCCCCAGTGCCAAGTAACTCTTTCAGCTCGGGGAAGTAACATTCCCCCAGAGCCAAGTGGTCCTAACAGCTCGGGGTCGGGCGATGTCCCACCGAGTCTGTCTTTTTACTGGGGACGTAACATTCCCCCAGTACCAAGTCTTTCACTCAGCTCGGGGTCGGGTTACGTCCCACCGAGTCAAACTCCATCGGTTTGGGGAGGTAACATTCCCCCAGAACCCAAATATCTCGCTCAGCTCGGGGTCAAGATACGCCCCGCCAAGTCAGCTCTCCGGACCGGGGACATAACATTCCCCCGGGTCCAAATGCCTCACTCTTCACAGGGTCAATCCAGACCCCTCTAACTCGTGCTGACCCCTGATGGGCTTTAAAATTGCAATGATGGCAAGAAGCATAAAAAGGAGAAGAAAAAGAAGAAAGAAATAAACAAACATAAATGCATAAATGTATATAAATACAAGTTGTAATATTATTACAGGAAAAAGTTACATAGGGCCCCGGCAGGGTTACCCTTTCTCATTCATCCCGCGCAGGGGCAGAAACTTCTTCCTCAGTTGGCTCAAATGACGGAAGGAGCGGCTCGGCATCAGGAGGAGGGGCTGCGACTTCGGCATCAGAAGGAGGAACTGCAACTTCGGCACCAGGAGGAGGAGCTACAACTTCGGCATCAGGAGGAGGGATCTCAAGGCAGTCCTCGTCCATGGCAGGAACCTCCGATCCTTCTTCAGGAGGAACCTCAGGAGCCGGAATAACCGAGATGGGGGCGGGATCCATCACCTCCTCAGGTGGGGGAGGGATCCACTTTTGAAACTCTTCCTCGGAAATGTCCCCCTTACAGTAACTGATGGCCGCGTAGATAGGGTCCATATTCAGGCTCGGCAGCACCATCGGTATCATCTCGGCGCAGTCACCAACTCCCTCGAGACGGATGGCCTCCTTCTCGGCCTCGAGATCAGCTTCTCTCCTTTCCAGCTCGCTCTCTCTCTCCTCGAGATCAATCTCCCTCTCCTCAAGCTCGGTTTTCTTCCTTTCAAGACTATCTCGGGCCCGTGCAACCTCCTCGTCTTTGTTCTTCACCTTGGCCTCAGCACTTGCTATCTTCCCCTTCAGAACGCCAATTTCAGATTGGGCAACCTTCAGGTCCTCCCTGGCATTATCAGCAAGTTTCCTTTCCAGCACAGCAGCTGCTTTGAGAGCCTTGTTCGTTTTGAAATTCTCAACGGCGGCCGCCTCGAGATTCTTGATCGCCTCCTCCTGGTCAGCCAGCTTTGCCTCCACTTCAGAAAGGCGACTTTGAAGCCTCTGGGCCTGACCGCCCTCAGACAGCAGAGTCAAAAGAAGACCCTTGTTCTTGGCCATAAGGTAGTTGGCCTGCACACAAAAAGGGAGGAAGGAGTCAAATACAAGAAAAAAGAGGACCAAGATCCAAAAAAAAAAAAAAAAAAAAACCGAGAAGGGGAGTAAAAATACCTTCGCCATCTGAGAACTCATCTCAGCCACAACACCCTCGGGAGATACATCCTCGTACCTCGAGACCTCCCCCGGGGGAATTACCTCGGCCAATTCATTAAAAGCCGGCACTAAGTGAGAGGTAGCCTCCCGGATGCTTTCTCCCAAGTCATCCACCCCGATGACCACATGGCCCTTCCGTTTCCTGGAGGAACTTTCAGAGGACTTCTTCCCCCTACGAATGTCCTTCCTCTTGACTGGAGCAGATCCCTCGTCTTCTCCCTCCTGGGCCAACTCGGTCTCCTCGGTCCCGAACTGACGCCTCCTCTTCCTAAGAGGTTTCGGCGGACTGGCAAGATGAGCAGACCCTGATGATTGAACGCCAGAAGGTGAGGACTGCCCCCGAACACTTGTTTGGACTTGTCTAGGAGATATATTCTCAGCAAGATCGGTCCGTGCCTGGGAAGTTCCAGCATGGCCGGCCTTCTTCACGGTACCGGCCAGCTTCTCAAGAAACTTTGGCCTCTTCGACATACCTGTAAAAAAAAAAAAAAAAAAAAAGAGAAAGAAAGAGGAAAATCAGGGACCGAGCACATAACAAAGATATCAAACATAATGAAACAAACTGGAAAGATCATCAAAACAGCCATTAGACATCTACCTATCCGACCTGCGACCTCCGAAGGAGCAGCCCGGACAAGGCCCGACTCGACAAATGCCGCGTCATTAACCAACTCCCTCCAGGGGGCAGCATAATTCCGAGCCCAGGATACCCGCTTCCGAACCTGACGAGAAACCTTAGGAGCATCTCGCCAACAAGCTGGGAGGAACCAGAGAAGTTAAAAACCTTAAGAGACTAAAGAGCAGAAACAAAGAAAGAGTGAAGGGACATTAGGCTCCTAACCTCCAGCCCGGAAAATATCCGGCACCAAGGTCTCCCCTTCATCTGAAAACAGGGACTGTCCCCAATCCCCGGTAGCCCAAAACCAAAGATCCTTGAAGTTCTTGTTGGAATCAGGGAGCTTCTGGACGATGTTCATAGAGCTGTTGTAAGCAGAAAGATAGTACCAACCATGGTGATCTTTTGGATTGGCCTTCAGACGATACACCCTCTTCACCTCTTCAAAAGAGGGCTCCCCGAGCCCTGCCCGATGCCAAGCCGCATACAGCCCGGCCAAAATCCTCCAACTGTTTAAACTCAGCTGACAGGGAGCGATCTCCATCTCGGCCAACATCCAAGCGAAGTAAGGCTGGATCGGCAACCGTAGCCCACACTCAAAGAAGATAGGAAGGAGTGCTACCGAGCCTTTGTCAGGCTGACTGGCACGATCCATCGGGCCTGGAACTTCAAGGGCGATGTCTATCGGAATATTATACCGCTGACGAAGAAGGGCGAGATCATCCTCGGTTATCTTGGAAGGACGGTTCATATCCAGAACCGACGACCCAAGTTCACCAGGCTCTGGGTCCTTCCGAGGAACCCTTTGATGGTAGGAGTCGTTTTCGATTTCAGAAGCCGTAGGGCTAGTGTCGAGGTCCTCTACACTAGGTGCCCCTGAGCCCGAGGAGAGCTCTTCAGCAGGAGGGGTTGAAACCTTGGCAACCCTTTCGGAGTGGGAACTTTTGTCAGACATCCCTGACACCCGGAAAAACAGTGAAGGAAGGAGGATCAGTCTATGAGAAGCCACCCACGATGTCCGTGCTAAAACTAAATAGAGAGTCTCTAAAAAGTGCCCTAAAGCAAGACCCAGCAAAAAACCACAAGTCTCTCCCTAAGCAAAATAAGCAAACAGAAACATTGCATAAAAAAAAAAAAGAGAGGTCGCTCAGAAGACTTACTTGCTCTTCTCAAAAACAGGAGGTCGTGCAGTACGGTAATGTCCGCTCCTTATACTCGCAGCAGAGAACGAAGCCCGCAGTTGAAATCCGAGATGCAAAAATGAGCAAAGATACTTGCAGAGAGGAAGGAGAAATTGCCGAAAAAGATGGAACAGTGGAAGCCTCCCCTTCTTATATCTGTGACCAGGACGCTCGTGACCATTGGATCTAAAGGAAGAGCCCGGATGAACGCCAAGTGTCAGCTACGAGAGGGGCCTCCCAAGTTCAAACAGACGGCTGAGATTAGCCCACTGTAAAAACGTCTCTGCACGGTCGATTCGTCCCCTCTTTTGGCGGGAACCCCGCGGATGTGTGACAAGTGTCGAGCATTAGAAGAAACCCTAAAGTTGATTTGATAGGCATTTAAAGAGACACGACGGTTGTGCGTCTCGAAAAAAGATGATTGGAACGGCAAGAAAAATCTTTTTTGCACTCTGGGACGACTACCAGCAAGAACAATCAGCACACCCTCTTCATATAGTTCCCGGCACCAACTCACATACTCGTTGGAACCGAGAACTAGGGGACAGATGTTGATGGTGTTTTCAGGCGCTACAGCATTTAAGACAGCACGACAAGGACAAAAGGGTAAATTCGCTGTCTGGTTGAGATCATGAGGCCGACCCGGCCAGTTCATGTGAAGACCGACCACTTTGGTTCATACGACCGAGCGCTATAGATGTCGGCATGAACGTTCTCAGCATAAAAGATTGTCATGGCCGACCTCATTAAGACCGACCAGACGACGGACCGCGTTCAAGGTAACAGCACCCCATGCTTATGGATAAGATAGGGAAGATATCCTACTCTCGCAAGGAGAAGAAGTTAGAATCCAAAAGGGAATACAGAAGAGAAGGCAGCACCGGATCAGGAAACCCTACAAGAGGAGAAGATTGAGTCCAAATAGGATTTCTTATACAAATAGGAATCTGATTTCTGTATTATTATAAATAGAAGGATAGAGCATGTGTAAAAGGGCATCTGAAAATCATCACAAAAGTGAGAGATTAGTGTCATAGAGCTCTGATTTGTAAAAGCAAAGAGGAGATCTGAGGAGTGAATTTAAGCAATAAAAAGTACCATCCTGCTCTTGCCCGTGGACGTAGGTCGGATCCCAAAATCCACCGAACCACGTTAAGTCACATTGTCTGATTGGCGTATTTTCTTGTTTTCCGCTAAATTTACCTTTGGTCCCCATAACCAAACAAATTCACAGTTGGAGGAGGATTTCCTCGGGAGTAATATTCCAATATTGCCCTGAGACCAAAATCCACCGTCAACAAAAAATTTACAATCTCTTTTATTTGTTGCAATTAGAAATGCAAGTAGATCATCAATACATATGCTGACCAACACAAAGCTAACATTTCCAAAATTCCTATCCAATTCTAACTTTATAAGCTCATTTATTTATTTATTTTTTCTCAAAAGAACTTATAGTGGGCCTAATGCAAAAGCCTTGAATCAATAAATCAACTGGCCTCAAAGCCCAATCTTCTTTAAATTGAATAGAGACAAGCTAAGGTTGCTCATGTTTATTTATTATAAATTATATGTTGAAGCCAACTTGGGGTGGTGGCGCAGTTGGCTAGCGCGTAGGTCTCATAGCGTCTGAGTTATCCTGAGGTCGAGAGTTCGAGCCTCTCTCACCCCATTAACTTTTTTTTTAATTATTATTTTTATTTGAAAATCAATGATCCTTGAGGGGGATGATTGGCAAGTCGGCAAACAAAAACCAATTAGGTATTTCCTAAAACCGACTCCCAAACACCCCCTTTTTAAATTTGACTCTCTTGGGTCCTTCGCTTTCTAGTAACAGCGAACGCAAAACCCTACTGCAATTTCGTTAACACCCTAAAATTAAGAAAATAAAAGAAAACTAAAATATGATATCGAATGTTGTTCGATCTCGAATTTTTCCAATTTTATCGAAATTTAAAGACAGTAATTGTGCTAATTGCAGAAGAGTTTTTAGCTTCGACGCCGCTTCTGGTGCTCCGAAGAAGGAGCCGATCATAGCTTCTCAATCAATCGTTGGCGATCTCTCGTCGGCGGCGCCGGAGATTGCGGCAGTGGAGGAGACGGCTGCGCAAAATGAAGTGCGGAAGTCGCCGTGGAGGTTTCTCAAGTATGGAATTGTTGCCACTTTGACTGGCGTTACTGCCGGCGCTGGTTATGTTACTTACGGTAAAGTAAATTTTTATTTATTTATTTTTTTTGTATTTTGTAAGTTTTTTCTGGAAGCAAGTTTTTGTTTTGGTTTGGCTTATTTGGTCTAATTTTTCGATTAGTGCTTTTGGAAGTGTTTTAAGTTTTATTTGATTTCGGGAGTAAAACATTTCGGTTGCTTTTAGAACTAGGGCAGAAAGTTCACTTTTTGACGAATGCTCATTTGAATCCATGGGCTTTTCCGGACTTAGTTGAAATTAATATCAGAATCTGGGCTTATAATTCGTTTCTTTATATGTTGGGTTTTTTTTTGTTAGTTTGTGTTTTTTTAATGTTCTTGGTAGCAAAATTTTGCCTTGATTTAGTAGCATTCATCATATGAAGGGCCGAAAGGACTTCATTCTGGAATGTTTATTTAGTGGGGTTCTTTTGGTAACAATTTTGTTGATTTGAAAAGCATTTTTTGTTTTAACTTCATTTATGTTAATCTTTGCCAGAAAACTTCATCAAGTAAAGTACATGTCATAATGTGTGTTTAAATTTTCATTTAGTGGACTTATAGCACAATTTGTATCGATTAATACAAAAATGTTAAGCTTGATAACTGAATAGACACGTGCTTTATTACTATTTCTGATATGTAGCCTTTTACTGATAATTGAGCATTTTTGAAAGTGCTTTTGTTACTAAATTGTTAGAATCTTACATGTAACTTGTCTAAGGGTGACACAGTTACTAGGTTTAATTAGGTATGACTCTTTTCTTCTTATTCAATAAAAGAAAGATTATATTATATGTTAAATGTTTTATTTTTGAAAAACGATATTGAGCGGGAATGCTGACTAAAGGGCGACAGAAACGGCACCATGAGGTGCCATTTGTGTCGTCCTTTGTCAGCATTGCTATTAGTAAAATATATGAATATTTAATAACAAAATATTCATATAATTGATTTTAACCTAAATCCAAAAATCCAGCACCCAAAACCAACGAGACCCCAAATTCCACCCACCCCCCCAAATCTAGCCACCCGAAAATTCTACTATGCGAT
>SKCR01053055.1:0-30607 GCA_019454045.1 Zanthoxylum bungeanum | reverse complement strand
AGAGACTGGTGCACTGAATTCTGAAATCTCGAGCTCAATTTATAGGCCTCGGTAGGATCCAGCGTCGCGACTCCAGGTCCTCAGCGTCGCCACGCCGGATTTGTCGACGTTGCACGCTCTGGTTCGCTGGTTTGAAGATTCTGGATAAGATGATAAGATGACACTTGGCAGAGTGGTTGGGCTTCAATTATTGTGACACATGGCGGCTTCTGATTGGTCGCTGAGATTCTTATCCACCACGTGTCAGATAAGGATAGGATACTCAATTATTGATGCTGACGTGGCGACGATGTGGCGACACGTGGGAAAGAGACTGTCGGCACCATAGATTTGCGACACGTGTCGCTTCCTGATTGGCTGATGATGATGTGACACGATACGTGGCAATTTGACTCGTTGACTTGCTGACGTGGCTGATGACATGGCGGTGACTTGGTGACGACGTGGCGACATGTGGCGATGATGACTGTCGGCACCGTAGGATGCTGACACGTGGCACGGCGCATGTTAGCAGATCGGCTTTGCTGGTGACACGTGGCACGGCGCATTTTAGCAAAGTCAAACTTTTCTCAGATTCTGATTTGTGGACCCGGCGCACGTTAGCACTGTTCGGTGCATTTTAGACGTCGCGACGTGGAAGTCTGGGCGTCGCGACGCGCTTAAGACCAAAATATCCCTGTTGACGCATTTTTGTCCGTTTTTGCCCCAAATTGCCTCCAATGCTTTCCAAACTTTATTTTATCTACAAAATAACACAAAATACATCAAAACGTTCACAAAACTCAAGAAACTATACAAAATATTAGGTCAAATGAGTGGGAATAAGTGATATAAATACCACTCATCACACCCCTAAACCTAACATTTTGCTAGTCCTCGAGCAAAACATATAGTAAAATAACATAAATAAATTAACTAAGCCACTTTCGTAGGGATCACGGTTGCATTTAGCGTATACAACAAGCCTTTAACCCCTAGGTGTCCCTAGTGGACGAGTTGTAGTCTCGTGAGGGCTTACAGCAATGATACCCACAAACGTTTTACAAAAGTAAAAAGTTAGTTAAAACTAATGCACACAAAAGCAAAAAGACAAGCGAAAAGAGAATAAAGATGTTAGTGACTAATCAGGTGAAACTTCTACTCCAAGTTACTAGTTGTTTTGTTTCATTCTAAATTACCGAATATGTAAATTCTCCGATTATTTTTACCATTCTCCATATACACAGCCAACAAAATATTAATCAACTCATTTTTGCCCACAACAGTCATAAGTGCAGTTGATAAGAGAGTAATATTTTTGTCCTAAAGTTCTATCAGATTTAACACCTTTTGGCAGCAATGGAATAATTTTTCTCACTTTTCTGATTTTTTCTTTGATTTTTCTGAATTTTGACTTTTTATTTATATACAATACCTTTCGTCTATGTAGCGAGCTTTGAGTCGGTGGCTCCCAAACCAGTTGGTTTTAGGGCACCAGGTGTTAAGACACCCCTACAGACTTAATTACCCAGACTTCAGATATATATATATTTGCAGCATCTTTGATCCATGTAGCGAGCTTTGGGCCAGTGACTCCCAAACCAGTTGGTTTTAGGGCACTAGGTGTTAAAACACCCTTACAGACTTAATAACTCGGATCTCAGATTTATTTAATTTTTTTTTACTCCATTGCTTTTTTTGAGATGTTTCCTCCAATTAAACTAGAGCACTGAATATTACAAACTTTTCAATTTTAACTCATGTCCGTATGTTACTATATATGTTGATAATATTTGCTAACTGAACATATGAAGATCCATTTTAGTCCATTTTATGGAGAATTCAAAAATTAAATAATTCAAAATGAAATAAACAAAAATTAACTTGTTTCGATTAGGTTTGAGATACGTCTCAGGAGTCGAAACTCCTTACTCAGCTATCTTTTACCAATTTCACATTTTTAGTCAAATTAAAAACACACACAAAAAAAACACAAAATATTTTTGTAATTTTTGAAAATTTTTCAATTTTTTTGTATTTTTCGAAAAATTTTGGACTAAAAATAAAAACAACATTCAAACTAAAAACAAGGTACTAATCAACTAATTTCCTCCCCCAAACCTAAATGAGACATTGTCCCCAATGTCTTAAACAGTAATAGGAGAGTTAAGAAGGTCGTACCTGGTTAGCTGAAATCTACAGGAAATTAAAGGTTAAGATCCAGATTAATTCGACGCCTCTTACCACGATCG
This sequence comes from Zanthoxylum bungeanum, assembly GCA_019454045.1. NCBI lineage: Eukaryota > Viridiplantae > Streptophyta > Magnoliopsida > Sapindales > Rutaceae > Zanthoxylum > Zanthoxylum bungeanum. The sequence continues at coordinate 28,376 of SKCR01053055.1, read as the reverse complement.
TCCTCGGACCAATTTATCTTTGAAAGGATATGGTCAACTTGTGGTTCATAGGCTATGAGTTGGTCTATTAGATCCGGAGCAGTTCTGGCAGTGAAGAGGAGTTCTTTCAAGGTTTTGACACGAACCCATTTCTCCGAGCATCATCAAGAAACACACAAAGAAAATCATAAAATCCATCAACATTAAACAGTCCAAGTGGTTTCTGGTGTATGTTCAGGTTCGCCCAAGATAGTACAATAAAAATTTCTTCCAATGTACCCAAGCCACCTGGCAAAGCGATAAAAGCATCAGCACGGTTAATCATTTCTACCAGTCGTTCAGACATACCTGGCACGATCAGTTCCTCTCCGTTTGATGATCCAATAAGATTTGCCTCTGCCAAGGGTTTTGGGATGATTCCCAAAACGTTACTGCCACCTTCCTGTACAGCCTTTGAAACGATCCCCATAAGTCCAAGATTTCCTCCGCCATATATTAAGTGCATATTCCTTGCTGCTAAGACTCGACCCAATTCCTGTGCTGCTTCTACGTATTGTGGTTTAGTACCAACACTAGTACCGCAAAACACACAGATGTTTTCAACTCGTCTTCTTGAAATGGCTTCCATTTTTTTATGTATTTCTTTTTCAAATCAGGATGCCTTCAAAAGTGTAATGACGGCTGAATTTATAGTACCTGAAAAAGGGTGAGTAATAATAACACTAATATCTTCCAAAGGACGATTGTTAGCTAAACAACAAAAGAAATCGTGAAAGGTCAAAAAGTCTGGATCCTGTCTAAGAAAATAAAAGAAAACAACAAAACAAATCACAATTATTAAGAAAAGACAAAGAGATATAATATTTACAAGAAAAGTAACGGCTTGATTGACGTCTATGCGTCAGGGACAAGCTTCCCATCCAATTTTCTTATAAATAGGCAAACAGGGTCTTTTTGAGTCAGATTCCCGAGACTTAACAGTTGTCTTTCCTTTTGGAATTGTGCATATAACATGCGAATTTCATGATACACACATCCACTGGGATGCGTCTCAAGAGTTTTAGATATGTCATCCAAAGACTCCTTACTCAAGCCATCCCTAATGAAGTTAATCTTATCTTCGCGGTTATCGGACACCATTCCTAAAGAACGACAACGAGTATTACAAAATATGCGAGCACATTTATAACAAACACACATTCTTTTGGCTCTTCTCTTTTTAGCATATGTGCTCTTTCCTAAACCAGGCAGATGTGAAATAAAAGAGTCAGAAAACTCACCTGCCAATCGAACCCGTGCTTCAATTAACCAACGAATGTCAGTAGGAATACCTTTGATCATCAGTAGTCTCATTCGTTCCAAGCGAGTTTTATAGACTTTCATCAGAGATTTTTGAGGGAGAGAAGGAAATTGCTTGCGAAGATTTGCGAGAGCATTTTCCATTTTGAAATGACAAATCCTGTAAAAATTAAACACACAAAAAAATAAAACACACCAAATCACAATATATACACAAATTGCATGGGTTGCCTCCCTGCTAGCGCTAAGTTTAAAGTCGTCAGCCAGACTTGGCTTCTCGAACGTTAAGTTGGATCTGAAAGTGTAACACTTTCTTTTTGTCGCTCAAATGATTCTCCCAAGTAGTGCTTGACACGTTTGTTTTTAACCTTGAAAGTTTTGTTAGCGTCAGGATCATGTATCTCAACGGCTCTATTGGGTAAAACTTTGGTGATCACAAATGGACCTGACCACCGTGATTTTGGCTTCCATGGGAAGAATTTCACCCTTGATTTGTTTAACAGTACCTTCTGCCCTGGTTCCAGTTGTATGCGCACTAACTTCTCATCATGTCTCTTCTTGCCCTTTTCTTTGTACAATTTCGCATCCCCAAAAGGCTGATTGTGAAATTCCTCCAATTCGTTGAGTTGGTGGAATTTTTTCTCTTCTGTTGCTTGTAGTGCAAGAATTGGCTCTTTCAGTGCAAAAGACGATTTATCTTTAGACTCTATAGGCAATTGACATGTTTTAAGTTTATCAGTAGAACTTTGCATTGCATTGGAGTTCTGAATGGTACTGTGTATCACATCGAGTTTGAAACATTCCTCCTTCTTTTCATCATCTGGGAAATTCATGGCCTTGAAAACATTGAATGTTACTTCTTGGTCCTGTACCCTCATGGTTAATTCTCCTTTTTGTACATCAATAATGGTTCGACCTGTAGCCAAGAATGGTCTCCCAAGGATGATTGGCACGTCTGCGTCTTCCTCCATATCAAGGACAATAAAATCTGCTGGGAAAATTAATTTGTCAACCTTGACCAGCACATCCTCAACTACGACTCTCGAAAATACGAGCGTTCTATCAGCAAGTTGTAGTGAGACTGATGTTGGCATTGTTTCTCCAATCTGTAATTTCTTGAAAATAGAAAAAGGCATCAAGTTAACACTCGCACCTAAATCACACAAAGCCTTACCAAAGTTATGTTCTCATATGACGCAAGGAACATTGAAACTGCCAGGATCTTTCAACTTCGGGGGAAGTTTCCTCTGAATGATGGTACTGCATTCTTCTATTAATGCTACTGTCTCGTAATCTCCCAAACTCCGTTTTCGTGAAAGAATATCTTTCATGAATTTGGCATAGGTGGGCATTTGTTCCAACGCTTCTGCAAATGGAATGTTGATATGCAGCTTTTTGAAGATCTCCAGGAACCGAGAAAACTGCTTGTCCAATTTGTTCTTGTTGAGTTTCAATCAAGTCCCAAGGATCATAAATCATGCATAAACGAGTTGAATACATATCAAAGGAGGTGCGGAATAACTCACATTGATTGGTAGAGACGCAACAAAGATGGACCAAATTCGCACTTCATGTTTCTGCCTCCCTCCAAGCTCGGCAATGGCAGTGAACTGCAGCTCCATTTTCGGCTTTGGGTGGTCCTCCATTGATGCTCCAAGCTCCAAGCTTCACAAGGTGATTCCTTGCTCACGAAATCACTTCCCTAACACCTTTGTATCCCTCAATGAGTGTGCTACCACATAGATCTTGTAACAAGATCATTGCTTCTCCAATTTATTTCGGTCAAACCAGAGAAAGAGATGAAGAAATCGGTCCAAGACCGAGAGAGAAGATGAAGAAGTTTTGGCTCCAAAATGAGCAAAAACGTGAAGGAGAGAGATAGTGAATTAATGAAAAAGAAAAATTGTAATTGGCTTTATATTTTCCCAAAAAATAATAAACCATTTACCTTTTTCCAATTTCAAAAACAAACATTAAATGCTTGTCAATCACTACAAATCAACTCACATCAATCACTCAAATGTCACATCACTCAAAGTGACATGTGATTTGACGATTGACGTGACTTACGATTTGACGCTTGATTTGACTTGCGTGCCGCACTCGAATTCGAAATGCGAATGCGCTCGCAATCAATCCCGGGCTCGGGTTCGTTAATTCCAAATTAACGAATTTTCCGTTGCGTCGTAATTAAATGATTACGCCTAGCGAATTCACTATTCACGTCGCTAACGAATTAATTCTAAATTAATTCGTTCGCCCGAATTAAAATCTAATTTCAATTCCGCGTCGAAATCTAATTTCGTTATAATATATCAAATATATTAATTTATCGATTAATTCCAAATTAATCGTTCTCTCTCTTTAACGATATTTTATCCGAGATAAAATATCTCCGTAATTAATCCCAGATTAATTTTCTCTCTCATCGAATTAATCCCAGATTAATTAAAGTGCGAGTCATACGTCATCGGTGAATCTTCAGGAACCGACCCATGAGATCTCCGGATATGTTGGCAGCAAATACGGTCGTCGGACTATCCGAACACGTAAGTACCTCGTACTACGTTTATACCGATTTACAAGACAAGGTTGGCTTCTAGCAAAGCGCCATGCCTACCCAATTCTCCAGAAATATTCTTACAGGAATATATATAGATCTGTATCAAGCGTAGTATACCGTAGTATTGTGTATATCGGCCCAGTATCGGATAGTCACGTGCTAGGGCTGGGGCTGGATAAGTGTCTGCCCCGTCCGAAGCACATGTCGGATGTCTGGTAACTAGTCTCTATAATCGGATATGCATGACATAGTCATAATATCCCGATGGTTGCGCAACACTTAAGAGCACTAATACCGTATCCTGCGTGACATCATCTCCACTATGACTGAAGTGATACTTCCGTCTTGACATCACACCCAATACACTACGACTCTCTGATAAACCCAGAAGTGGTGTACGCAGAACCGGTTAAAGCCCTGTACCACCAAGACCAAAGTCTATCGATTATCGTAAGTATTAGCGATGTATGTCTCAGGTTAAGACTTTACACACCTACCTTGATTTCGGCCACCCATAGACACATAGTCATAATACCAATGGGATTCCGAGGGGTCTATCCAGAGCGAAGCTGTTTCCCGTACCATCAGTGAAACACAACCTGCTATCGCACTTATATAAGTAACCAATACTCATATCTATGAGAACTATGTCGTTGTGCCCTCACAACGCACACAAGTGCAATACTAGCCTATTCCGCATTATCGATGTCCAGTCTCGATAATACTCCGGCTAGGGATATTTAATGATTAATCCTTCGGGGACTGATACTGTCTCATATCATTCTCAGTCCATGAACTAATCATAGGGACCTCTCTTCATTTATATATCTATGGTGATCTAATCACAAATGATGAGAGTGCAATTTCCTTGTTACATAGTTAATTTGTACAACAACATCATGATCTGTACAAATAGTGACGCTATGGGTCATATTATCCAACAGTTCTTCTGAAGACGTTGAGGAAAAGGTGGAGGTGGAGTGATCTGTTCTTTTTCCTTTGCTTCTTTTTCCTCCATCTGTTGCTTTGTTTCTTTTGGAACATCCTCAACAGTTGTTTTGGTTCCAACATCTTTGTTGATTTCAGTACCGCTTTTTAACATGATGGCATGACATTGCTCCTTCCCCATGTTTCTTGGATTTGGCTCAGTGTTGCTAGGAAGGGTACCTGGCGGTCTGTAACTCTGAGCATTGGCTAGTTGTCCGATTTGATTCTCTAGTGCTTTGATAGAGGCTGAATGGCTTTGAAATATAGTGTCATATCTTGCTGCTTGAGAATCGTGTTTTGCTTCCATCTTTTTCAAGTAGGTCAACACTTCTGTTATTCCTAATTCATTTGTCTGCTCCTGGCCTTTGTTCTGTTGCTGGAATTCAGGTGGATAGTTCTGCTGTTGGCCTGAATTGTTGCTCCACGATAATTATGATGATTCCTCCACCCTGGGTTGTAGGTGTTGGAATATGAATTGTTCCCTTGTCTGTTGAAATTGTTGACATAATTCACCGTCTCTTCATGTTGGTTTGGTTCTGGTGCCCCTCCATATGGTGAACTTGTGGATCCAGTGATGTTCACAACTTGCGTGCTAAGTGTTTCTAGACATTTGCATATCTGATCCAGCCTGGTATTCACTGCTGTGTTTGCTCCAACTTCATAAATTCCTGCAATTCTTTGGATCATCCTCCTTTCTGTTGGCCACAAGGAATTGTTTTTTGCCATTTCTTCAATTAAGTCCCAGGCTTGATCTTCTCCTTTCGCCATTAAAGCTCCTCCAGCAGCAGCATCGATTGTGGTTCTCATTATTCCAAAAAGTCCATTGTAGAAGGTCTGAACTTGTAGCCACTTTGGAATTTCATGGTGAGGACATTTCCGAAGTAAATCTTTATACCTTTCCCAAGCTTCGCAGAGAGATTATGAATCTTGTTGTACAAAGGATGTGATGTCATTCCTCAATTTTCCGGTTCTGGCTGGTGGAAAGTATTTTGCAAGAAATTTGGTGGCTAAAGTGTTCCAAGTTGTGATGGAACCTGCTGGTAGTGAATGTAGCCAAGCTTTAGCTCTGTTCTTCAGGGAATATGGAAAAACACGCAATCTCATTGCTTCTTCTGATGCTCTGTTGTAGTTGAAAGTGCAGCAAACTTCCAGGAAGTTGCTGATGTGGGAATTAGGATCTTCAGTTGCATTCCCCCCGAACTGAACTGAGTGCTGAATCATCTGAATGCATGTTTTGATGTCACACGCATTTGCTGGTAAGGGAGGAAGTACAATACAGGAAATGAGTCTGTCAACCACCGGAATGGTTCTGTCTCGAATGGGAATTGGTGGTACAACGTTCAAAGGTTCAGGTTCCATGTTGACTAAAGCTTCTTGGCCTTCTTGCCTTTCCCTTCTCAACTGTCTGATGGTTCTTTCAATTTCTGGGTCAAGCGGTCGGAGTTCAAAGCTTCTGGTTCGTCTCATGAAGTTTCTGAGAACCTGAAACACAAGAAAACAAAAACAATAAGTAAAAAGAAATTAGATACAAGTAACGTATCTAACCCCTAAATTAATAGTGAAAGATAAATAAGTCCCCGGCAACGGTGCCAAAAACTTGACCGGCGTAAACACACACGTATAACGCAAATGCACGTATAGTTCAAGTAGTATAAAAATATCGATCCCACGAGGACTTAATATCTAATCTATTAATTTTATGAGGTCAAATGATTACTAATATCTAACAAGTTGTTTGATTGATTTGAAATGGTGACGATTCTAAATTTAAAAGCAAGTAAATAAAATTGTCGAAAATAGGTTTTAAGAAAATTCAATATTAAACTATCTAGGGTTGTGATTTCTTCCAATATCATTTTAAAGATGAAGTGGTTATCTTAAAGTTGGGTAATATATTGATTTATTAACCTGGAACACTAAATTATGTGTAAGCCTCTGTCGATGGTCAGACACAAATACCCAGTTTAACCCAATTGAATCATATGTCTATGTCAACCAAATTATCTGGATTCATTAAGTTTAAGTTCCAATTATGGCTACCCCCGCCCGACAGGTATTTCCTATCCTGTAAGGAAATCTATTAAAGAGTTATTTATCCTCAAGGAAGATCGTGGGCTATTGAGTCTAAGGCTGAAACCTAAAATCCCTATGTCTAGTTCATTTTAGATTTACCAGATCAATTTTATTAATGGCTAGTTAATGAAAAAGCATTAAGTTTAAGACTCAATAAATAAATCTTTATATTACCCAAGCTATAATCTAACCCTTATAAAATGGTGATATTGGATTTCATCACAACCCCAGATAACTAATTTAGTTACAACACATAACTAGGGCTAGTAAAAACTTGAAAATAAAAGACATAAAGTAAAAATGAGGTAAAGTAAATACTGAAAAGTAAATTACAATAAAATAAAATGCTAAGGTAAAAGGAATTACTTTTACTACTACTAATTTAGATATCTCCCATAAAATAATATATAAACTTGTGATTCTTTTTCCAACCAGCCATATAGGCGGTAATCTGATTAAGTCAAATTAAGTCCAACCAGCCATAAAGGCGGAACCAAAATTAAATTACCAACCGACCAATCTGGCGGTATCCTTTATTAGTCAGGTTTAAATCAGATTAAAATGAATTACCAACCGACCAATATGGCGGTATCCTTTTTAAGTCAATATTTTAAATAGTGAGCATATTATTTTTAAGGGAGATTAATCTAAATAGTAACAGTAAAAGAATTACCTTTCACCCTAGCTGGGGGAGTTACCTCCTCATGGTAAATAAAAAAAACTGTAAAAAGTAAAAAGTAAAAAGTAAAAATTAAATTACTATATTAACAAAACGTAATCAAAATTAATTACAAAACTAAAAACTAAAAAACTAAAAATTAAAAGAAAGTAGAGAGAGAAACTCTCTCTTTAGAAAGATTATAAGAGAGAGAGTGGTGCACTGAATTCTGAAATCTCGAGCTCAATTTATAGGCCTCGGTAGGATCTAGCGTCGCGACGCCAGGTCCTCAGCGTCGCGACACCGGATTTGTCGACGTGGCACGCTCTGGTTCGCTGGTTTGATGATTCCGGATAAGATGATAAGGTGACACGTGGCAGAGTGGTTGGGCTTCAATTATTGTGACACGTGGCGGCTTCTGATTGGTCGCTGAGATTCTTATCCGCCACGTGTTAGATAAGGATAGGATACTCAATTATTGATGCTGACGTGGCGGTAACGTGGTGACGACGTGGCGACACGTGGGAAAGAGACTGTCAGCACCATAGATTTGCGACACATGTCGCTTCCTGATTGGCTGATGATGATGTGGCACGACACGTGGCAATTTGACTCGTTGACTTGCTGACGTGGCTGATGACATGACGGTGACTTGGCGACGACGTGGCGACACGTGGCGATAATGACTGTCGGCACCGTAGGATGCTGACACGTGGCACGGCGTATGTTAGCAGATCGGCTGTGATGCTGACACGTGGCACGGCGCATTTTAGCAAAGTCAAACTTTTCTCAGATTCTGATTTGTGGACCCGGCGCACGTTAGCACTGTTCGGTGCATTTTAGACATCGCGACGCGGAAGTCTGGGCGTCGCGACGCGCTTAAGACCAAAATATCCCTGTTGACGCATTTTTGTCCGTTTTTGCCCCAAATTACCTCCAATGCTTTCCAAACTTTATTTTATCTACAAAATAACACAAAATACATCAAAACGTTCACAAAACTCAAGAAACTATACAAAATATTAGGTGAAATGAGTGGGAATAAGTGATATAAATACCACTCATCAGGAATCCGAATCAGGCTAGGTGTATGTGGTCTGAACTTGAGACTTGCATCTCTAATCCATGCGACAATCAGTATACTTTGGTTTTGGTCGTCCGGAGCTTTAACAAGTTCTGTGTACGGCTCTTCTGGGTATACTGAGAATCGTAGTGTATTGGATGTGATGTCAAGATGGAAGTATCACTTCAGTCATATGGAAATGATGATCACGCAGAGATACATAACTAGTACTCTTAAATGTTGCAACTATTGGGATAATATGACTAGGTCATGATTATCCGATTACAGAGACTAGTTGCTAGTGATCCGATATATGCTTCGTACGGGGTAGATGTTGGACAATTATGACCCATATCGTCACTATTTGTACAGATCATGGTGTTGTTGTACAAATTAACTATGTGACAAAGGAGATTGCACTCTTATCATTTGTGATTAGATCACCTAGATATATAAATGATGAGAGGTCCTTGTGATTTGTTCCTGGACGGAGAATGATATGAGACTGTATCAGTCCACGAAGGATAAATCATTAAATATCCCTAGTCAGAGTATTATCGAGATTGGACATCGATAAATACGTAAAAGACTAGTAATACACTTATGCGCGTTATGAGGGCACAACGACATAGTTATCATATATTTGGGTATATGATACTCATGCAAGTGTAATAGGAGGTTGTGTTTTACCGATGGTACGGGAAACAGCTTCGCTCTGGATAAGACCCCCTCGGAATTCCATTGGTAGTATGACTATGTGTCTATGGAAGTCCGAAATCATGGTAGGTGTATTTGGTCTTAACCTGAGACTTGCACCGCTAATACATACGACAATCAATATACTTTGGTTGAGGTCGTCCAGGGCTTTAACCGGTTTCTGTGTACGCCGATTCTGGGTATATCGAGAATCGTAGTGTGTTGGGTGTGATGTCAAGACAGAAGTGTCACTCCAGTCATTTGGAGATGATGGTCACGTAGGATACGGGACTGGTTCTCTTAAATGCTGCGCAGCTATCGGGATATTATGACTAGGTCATGTATATCCGATTATAGAGACTAGTCGCCAGACATCCGACATGTGGTTCGTACGGGGCAGACACAATTCCAGCCCCAGGCCTAGCACGTGATCATCCGATACTAGACAAAAATACGCAATACTACGGTATACTACGCTTGATACAGATCCTTTATTCCTGTAAGGATGCTTCCGGAGAATTGGGTAGGCATGGCGCTTTGCGAGAGGCCAACCTTGTCTTGTAATTCCGTATAAACGTAGTACGAGGTACTTACGTGTTCGGATAGTCCGACAACCGAATTTACTACCAACATATCCGGGGATCTCATGGGTCGCTTCCAAAAGATTCACCGATGACGTATAACTCGCACTCTAAATTAATCTGGGATTAATTAGAAGATAGAGAAAGTTAATCTGGGATTAATTGCGGAGATATTTTATCTGGGATAAAATATCCATTAAAGAGAGATAACGATTAATTTGGAATTAATCGGTAATTTAATATATTCGATATATTAAACGAAATTGGATTTCGACACGGAATTAAAATTAGATTTTAATTATGGCGAACGAATTAATTTAGAATTAATTCGTAAGCGAAATGAATAGTGATTTCGCTAGGCGTAATCATTTAATTACGACGCAACGGAAAATTTGTTAATTTGGAATTAACGAACTGAGCCCGAGATTATTTGCGAGCGCATTCGCATTTCGAATTCGAGTGCGGCACGTCAAATCAAGGGTCAAATTGCTAGTCGCATCTAGCGTTACATCAAGTGTCAAATCATGTCACTTTGAGTGATGTGACAATTGATTGGATTGATTGATTGATGTGATCGATTGAGTTGATAGATGTGACTTGATGAGAGTTGATGGAAAGCTTTTGAAAACTTGATTGACATATAATATTATTATAATATTTGGTATATGTTAATTGATTTTGGAAATCAATAACCATTACAACATTTTCTCTCTTTCTTCTTCATCCCTCTCTCACGCCATTTCTTGTTCTTGTGAGGCAGTAAACTGCCGAATAAATGAAAGAAAATGGGAAGCAAGAGTTGGATTTTTATGGCAAAAATCGCAAGTGCTAGCACACTACGAGACATGCGAAGGTGATAGGGATGCTCACCCATGAGCCGGGAATCAAACGACGAAGCTTGGAGCTTCAAATGTTGGATCAAAATCTAATTTTTGGAGGCAGAAAATCTGCACAGCAGTGGCGTTTTTGGAGGGTAGAATTTCAGTTTTGTTCTTCACCAAATCGTCTCAACCGATCGATGTGAGTATTCCGCTACCTCCGTTGATGTATTCACAATTATTTTTCATGCTTATATTGATCTTGGGACCTTAATAGAAACCAACATTGGACACAATTCTAGCCCCAGGCCTAGCATGTGACATCCGATACTAGATCGTATTACGCAATACATTGTATACTATGCCTGATAAATATTATATATTCCTCATTGAATATTTCTGGAGAATTGGGTAGGCACGATGCTTTGCTAGAAGCCAACTATGTCTAGTAAATCAGTAAGAACGCGGTACCGGGTACGCACGTGTTCGGATAGTCTGATAACCGTATTTACTACGAACATATCCAGGGATCTCTTGGGTCGCTTCCCAAAGATTCACCGATGACATTTGACTCGAACATAATTAATATGAGATTAATTATGAGAGAGAAAATTAATATGGGATTAATTACGGCAATAATTTATCTGGGAATAAATTCGTCTAGAAGAGAGATCGCGATTAGTTTGGAATTAATCGGTAGAGTAAATTTAATAGTTAAATTGGATTTTACTATTTAATTTATTTAATTGGGCTAAAATAATAAATCAGATATATTAATTGAAATTGGTTTTCAATACGGAATTGAAATTGGATTTTAATTCAAGCGAACGAATTAATTTGGAATTAATTTATGACCGACTTTCATAATAATTTTACGAGGCATTATTACTTAATTAAATTGGATTTAATTATTAAGCGATGAAAAAATTCGTTTAGTCGGATTAAACGAACCGGGCCCAAAGTGTGTTGTGTAAAGCCAACTTGAATTTGGAATTCAAATTTGGGTGGGCCCCACATCACTTACATCACATGTCACTATTTGTGATGGAAGTGGTTGGCAACTTTAATTGTTGGACTTTAATTACACATAACACAATTTTTTAAATCAAGTTTTGGAAACTTAAATGAACTATTCACTCTCTCCCACACATCTCTCTCACGGCCGAAACTTTGCAACTCTTGGAGGGCAAATTTTTCTTCATTTTGTTCAAGCTAGCACTTAAAGGAGTCAAGTAAAGGTGATACGGAAACTCACCCAAGAGTTTGGAACTCAAAAGAAGGGCTTGGAGCTTCTAGATCCATGGGATTTTTGAAATCCTAAAACCGATCAATGTAAGTTTTTTCCTCAACTTATACTTGATAATTCACACACAAATCATATTTAGAGATCATTGGCCTGCCTAGGACACTAACAACTTACTGGTTCGACCAGCATACCATCGTCAATGAAAATTGACAAATACATAGCACGTTCGACATCTGAGCGTCAGATGCAAGATCATTAGAATGATTTACCACCTAGACTTAGTGGAAGGGTTGTACGACAAATTGATCGCTATCTTGGAGTTGGAGAGGCACAAGTTGTCGCATCCAGCAATGGTATAGATGATCCATTGACCTATTGTAGCGCAATAGATGATTCTGACAAAGAGGACTGGCTAAAAGCCATGAACCTAGAGATGGAGTCCATGTACTCCAACTCAGTCTGGGAACTTCTAGACCAACCTGATGGGGTGAAACCCATAGGTTACACGTGGATCTATAAGAGGAAGATGGGAGCAGATGGGAAGGTACAGACCTTCAAGGATATTATAGTGGCCAAGGGTTATACCCAGAAAGAGGGAGTTGACTATAAGGAAACTTTCTCGCCAGTAGCCATGCTCAAATCCATCCGCACTATTTTATCCATTGCCGCATATTATGACTATGAAATTGGCAAATGGACGTCAAAACTGCGTTCTTGAATGGAAATCTTGATGAGAGTATTTGTATGGTAAAACCAGAGGGGTTCATAGCCCAAGGTCAGGAGAAAAAAGTTTGCAAGCTGCAAAGGTCCATTTATGGACTTAAGCAGACATCTCAATCTTGGAATATAAGATTTGATACCACGATCAAGTCTTATGATTTTGAGCGCAATGTCGATGAGCCTTGTGTATACAAGCGCGTCATTGATGGGAATGTGGTTTTTCTTATTTTATACATCGATGATATTTTACTCATTGGGAATGATGTAAAGATATTATCATACGTGAAAACCTGGCTAGCTAACCAATTGCAAATGAAAGATTTGGGAGAGGCCAGTTATGTTCTTGGGATTCAGATACTTCGGGATCGTAAGAAATTACTGTTAGCTATGTCTCAGCCATCCTATATCGACAAGATCTTTGTGGGATTTGGGATGCAGAATTCCAAGAAAGGCAATCTGCCTTATCGGTATGGAATTCATTTGTCAAAGGAACAGTCTCATAAGACACCTCAAGATTTTAAGGAAATGAGACATATCACATATGCCTCAGCAGTTGGTAGTCTCATGTATGCTATGTTATGCACGAGACCAGACATCTGTTTTGCAGTGGGAGTAGTCAATAGGTTTCAGTCGAACCCAAGATTGGATCACTGGGTGGCTGTAAAATACATTCTCAAGTATCTTAAGAGAACGAAAGATTATATGTCTGTGTATTCCGGTAAGGATATGATCCTAAGGGGATATATAGACTCTGATTTTCAGATAGATATTGATTCTAGGAAATCAACATCTGGATAAGTGTTTACCCTATGTGGTGGGGCTATAATATGGCGGAGTATAAAGCAATCTTGCATTGCTGACTCCACCATGGTGGCTGAATTTGTAGCAGTTTTTGAAACAGCTAAAGAAGCAGTCTGGCTCCGTAGATTCTTGGGAGATCTGGAAGTTGTTCCAGATATGGATAGACCACTCACACTTTATTACGATAATAGTGGTGCAGTGGCAAACTCCAAAGAACCAAGAAGCCACAAGAGGGGAATGTAAGTGTCCTAGACATGCCACATGATCTCTAAGCATGATTATTGTTTGTGAATAAAATCAAAAATAAGTTGCGGAGGACTTACATTGATCGGTTGAGTTCAAAACTTTTCATGGATGTTGAAGCTTCCAACTTCATGGGTGAGTATCCCTATCACCTTAATTTGACTCCCATATGTGCTACCAAGAACAAATGGAACAAATTTTATGCCCAAGAGAGAGAGGGATGCAATCGGCCCCTTTGAAGTCATGGCCATTCAGCCAAGTCTACAAAAACAGAGGGCATATGCTTTCTTTTCTTTCGGCCAAGAAAAAAGAAGTCAGAGAGAGATATTGTTTCTTTTGTCTCGGCCTTCTCTAAGAAAAGCAGAGAGCAATTGGCATATTGAGATCAGAGGCCAATCGACCATTAGGAAAATAAGGCCATTCGGCCAATGAAACAACAAAGGCAACATTGGCAAGCAAACCAGTTTATGAGATAGAAAAAATCTTGGAAGTAGAGTCGATGATGGGAAATCGTGATACTATGACATTCAGCAGTATTTAGAAAGCGGAGAACTCCCAAAAGAGGCAAGTAGAAAGGACATGATAACCATCCATAAATGGGCTTCTCAGTATGTGAGTTTAAAGGGTGAACTGTACAAGAGACAGGCAAATGGCATTCAGTTGAAGTACATAAGAAAAGAAGAGGCTCAAAAGGCAATGGAAGAAGTACACGCCAGAGTATGTGGACCACACATGAATGGATTGAACTTGTCCCGCAAGATAGTCAGAAAAAGTTTCTACTGGTCGACCATGGAAGCTGACTGCGTGAAGCTGGTAAAGCATTGTCACAATTGTCAAGTGCACGGAAACTTAAACCATTTACCGCACACAGAGTTGCATGGGCTATCAGAGCCGTGGCATTTCTCAGCATGGGGAATTGACATGATCGGGGAAATTCGACCACACGTATCGAACGGACATCGCTTCATAGTAGTAGCCGTAGACTACTTCTCAAAATGGGTTGAAGCCGAATCATTTTGCAATGTTCCAGCAAAGACGATGGCAAAGTTCATAGCCCGGAATCTCATATATCGATATGGAATGCCGCATCATGTAGTAACAGACAATAGAGTTTAGTTTCAAGGAGAAACAAAGGCAATGCTACAGAAATACGGGATAGGACATCACAAGTCGTCACCTTATCGACCGTAGGCAAATGGGGCAGTCGAGGTAGCCAATAAGACAATAAAGAAAATGTTATCCAAAATGACGGAGAACTACAAAGATTGGGGCGATAAGCTGCCGTACGCCCTGTAGGGGTACAGAACTTCTGTGAGAAAGGCGACATGAGCCACACCTTACTCTTTGGTTTATAGAATGGAAGGGGTACTACCAGTGGAAGTTGAGATACAGTCTATGTGAGTATTAGCAGAAACAGAGTTACCCTAACGGGAATGGGCCTCGCTGAGATTTGAACAGTTAGCACTATTAGATGAGAAGAGGATGAAGTCCTTGCATCATATGCAGATATACCAGAAGAGGTTGGCTCGATCGTTCAACAAAAAGGTGCGTCCTACTAAGATTAGAAAAGGGTGATCTGGTACTTAACCAGTCGAAACAGTCGACGACGGATCCGAGAGAAAAGTTCAGGCCCAATTGGGAAGGACATTACATAGTCCAGAAAGTAATGAGAAAAGGGGCAGTGAGGCTGTCAGACTTGGAAGGGAACGAGTTCACCGAGTCGATCAACGTGGACAAGTTGAAGCAGTATTTCGCCTGAGGAAGAGAAGGCCGAGTGATCACTAGGAGGACTGGCGGAAGACCTAACCCAATGAAATAGGAAATCCATTCATGCATGAATGCATACACGTAATGTATTTGCATTCGTTTGTTTTGTTGTGTTTTGTTTTGTTTTGTATTCACAAGTTTCAAAGAAGAAAATAAGAAAGCAGCAAATGCAAGCCAACCAGAAGCAGCAACATATGAGTATCAGTTTCGGGGATGAGTCCCAGGGTTGAGGCCCGCATCAGTATCAGTTTCGGGGATGAGTCCCAGGGTTGAGGGCCGCATCAGTATTAGTTTCGGGGATAAGTCACAGGGTTGGGTCCCACATCAGTATTAGTTTCAGGGATTAGTCCTAGGGTTGAGGCCCACGTCAGTATCAGTTTTTAGGAATGAACCCCAGGGGCGAAGCCCGCAGTTGAAAGGAAGAATTCCAATAGAGTGAGTGAAAAAAAAAGAGAGAGAAAAGAGAGAAGTCTTTGATGGTTAGGCATATGTCCGGTGATGACATTGTTTGCTATAGGGTGAAACCATAGAAACGATGAGTGCGAGATGTGCTCTCATCCGGTATTATGAGTGGTTGATCTCGGCTAGGCTCACGAGCACTTGATTACGGGATCTTAGCTGTAGAAGCCTTAGTAGTCGACGAGATGACAAGGAGAAGAAATGACGGATCAGTGAATGACCGTTTGCCTAGATGTCCATCCTGATTTACTTATGCTACAATATATGATATGGTTGGAAACGAAGAAAAAGTCTCTGAAAAGAAAAAGAAAAAATAGACCACCTATAACCGATAAGCGTGAAGCTACCCATGGGTGAGTATTAGGACCACCATGATGAGAAATGCTACCTTAAAGGGTAGGTGTGTCGAAAAAAGAGAAAGAAAGAAAAGAGAAAAAGAAAAAAGAAGAAAAAGAAAAAGAAAGTTCAAAATTAAAAGAAAGAAAAGAAAGAGACAAAAGAAAAAAGAAGAAACCCATATCATGTTGAGTACGAGGAAGTAATCACATAGTATGATTAAGACATCTCGGTTGTTTAGACCCACTGATCCAATTCTCCGAGACAAAATCATCGAGTTGGCTTACTTAAGGATTAAGTTGCGAAATAAACTTGGCACACACACACTGAGAGTCTAGTTCAGATCACTCGCTCAGACGGTCAGATTTGAGTGTATCAAGTACATTGAAGGTTCTCTGGTTTTGACACGAAGTATCCTTTAAGGAAAAAAATATGTTTGACTATCGGGATTATCTCGTGAAAGGCAATACAACATGTTGATATGCAACATCAACATCAGTATCAACTGGGGGCGAGGCCCACATCCGTATCAATTTGGGGGCGTGACCGACATCAGTATCAATTTGGGGGCGAGGCCCACATCAGTATCAGTTTGGGGGCAAGGCCCACATCAGCATCAGCTTGGGGGCGAGGCCCACATCAGTAGTTTTTGGGATGCGTCCCAAGGTCGAGGACCCACTACATCATCAATTTTGGGATGCATCCCAGGGTCGAGGGCCCACATTATCAGCGGTATTTTGATGCGTCCCAGGGTCGAGGTCCCTGTTGTCAGTTGCAGTTTTGGATGCGTCCCAAGGTCGAGGACCCACTGCATCATTAGTTGTAGTTCTGGGATGCGTCCTAGGGTCGGGGGCCCACTACATCATCAGTTTTAGGATGTGTCCCAAGGTCGAGGGCCCACACATCAGTTGCAGTTCCGGGATGCGTCCCAGGGTCGATGACCCACTGCATCATCAGTTGTAGTTCCAGGATACGTCCTAGGGTCGAGGGCCCACTACATCATCAGTTTTAAGATGTGTCCCAGGGTCGAGGGCCCACATATCAGTTGCAGTTTCGAGATGCGTCCCAATGTCGAGGACCCACTACATCATCAGTTGTACTTCCGGGATGCGTCCCAGGGTCGAGGGCCCACTACATCATCAGTTTTAGGATGTGTCCCAATGCGAGGGCCCACACATCAGTTGCAGTTTCGGGTTGCGTCCCAGGGTGGAGGCCCACTGTGTCATTAACTAAGTTCGAAGCAGCAGGCAAGTCAGGTGGCAGCTGGTGAGCCAGGTAAGTAAAAATGCATTGCATAACTTTGATAGGATTGTCATTGTCACACACTGCACAAGTCCCATCAAAGTGGGGGCGACTGTAGGCACTGTATTTTTGCATATACGCCCCGATGATGAGTCTCACATGGAGGCACTACCATTTTAGTTGTGGAAGTCACGGGATACGGACGTCGGAAGGGAAGAGTCACAAATTGACACCGTGTTGGATTTCATTCGTTTGCTTAGCTTCGGGTTCGCTCGTTAGGCCTCTGTTTTAAACTTATCCTTAGCCCAAAACCCCCGCAAGTCACACACCAAGCCCATACATCACCAAACCACACACCAAGCACACCAAAACAAACCAACCACACGCCCAAATAGACTAAACCCCACACCCAAAGCTTCCAAAATAACAAAACCACACATTAAACACATGATAAAATCAAGACAATTCACCTTCCCAAATTAAAAGATTCAAATCAAATCCATCAATCACCTTCCTAATCTAATTAAATCATATTCTTAATTAAAAGAGATCAATTCAAATCAAACAAAATCACATCCCTAATTAAATAAATTTTTCCTAATAGCACACTAATTAAAATATCCCCCATAATTACACAATATTCTTTCCCTATTCACATAAGGTATACCCCAACCCTTGACTATAAAAAAAAAGCCTAAACCAACTCTTCAAACTCTGGCTCATTCTAAAAAAAACACATCAAATAAACCCTAAACTCTCAGCATCATCTCTCTCACCCCACGGCTCTCTCTCTCTGCACAAACACAAGAAAACCCTAATCCCTCATCAGCCATCTCATGCCTCTCATGAAGGTACACACCAACGACAACAAACATAACCATTAAACCTTAATCCCTACGCCACTCCTTCTCTCTGCCCTCTCTCCAGTAAGGACCAGCAACCAACCCTCACTTTGAACTGAAACCAACAAACCAATTCATTCACGCCCCCTCCTCTCTCACCCTGGCAGATTCACGACACAAAGTATACGGCAACCTAACCCTTTAGACCTAAAGCCCTCTCACCTCTCTCCACTCCCTCTCTCTCATTCACTGCAATAACCACTCACTTTGCACAAAATAACGAATAAGACAAACACATGCAGTAAACCCTACGCGCTAAACACCAAAAGCACAAGCCATAAACGCTTCTCTCTCCCATGCATGGCCACGTGAAACACACCAAAATGCAACCCTCCATCGACACTTCCAGATAACACACGACAAAGCAGAAGATGCTAAAACAATCATCACCTACGCACTAAAGCCACAAACGTCCCTTAATCACATACACCCATGCAGCGAACCACTCACAAAGACACACACTTTGCACAGCCAATATACCCCTCTTGTTAAAGCCCTCCATTGCCGTACAAATAACACCCATCCAGCAGCCCTAAAGCCACGCCAAACAGCAACCAATACAGCCCTGGACTGCACCCTAAAACTGTCCCAAACCAGCCCCTAACCTGCACCTAATATGCTGAAAAACACCCATGAACTACACCCTAAAACTACCGAAAAATATTCCTTAAAATCTACTAATTTACCACCGAAATTCTGACGATGTGTCCGAACTGACTAACCGAGTTTTGTTGGACATGATAAGGTTAATAATGAGTCGCTCTGAGCTACAATTTCCTTCAACGGATACACATAAACAGTGCATAACTTATTTTGAATAAGGTTCAATAAAAGTCTATTTGACAGATATCATATTAGATATGAACATGAAAGAAACCAGGTTTCTCATTCCTGAAGATTTGGGTATGCTAGGCATATGTTTGGATGATACCAAACTAGAACCCAAATTGGATAAGTGCCAATTGTAGGTTATCCTAGGGATACCAAAGTATTGTACTTATACAACTCACAAGAGAACAATGTAATTGTTGCTCACCATGTGATTTTCCTAAAAGGAATACCGATATGCAGTGGTAAGTGGGAGGATAGTAAAACTCGATGAAAATCGGAGTAATAATATTTCAGGCACCGAATCCTTAATGGAACACATATAGTTCATCAAGGATGAAACTATTACCAGTAATCTTCGAATACACAAGAACCACATATGTCAGAGAGAGTCAGAAAATAACCTGGAGTATGGGTTTCTGATCTCACCTCGAAAAGATGTCAATTTTTTGGGGTATACCAACTGACTACGCATAAGGAAGTGATACAAGGTATCGACTCATTAATTATGGCAAAGTTCCATGAATCCGAAATGGATTCCATTTAAATCAACTATGTTTAGATACTAGTTGATGTACCGCAAGGCATTGTGACTATTGATACTTTATAAGTCTTCAAGGAAGACGTACATGGATGGCACATACCAACGAACAAAGCTAGGCTTTTAGCGGAAAGGTATCGTTATCAACATTTTGTTGATTACGATTCAACCTTTTACCTGTTGCCACAGTTAATCCATTTGGATAATGCTGACTAGTGCTGCATGTTTCATTTATGAAATATGACAGCTTAACGGGAAAATTACTTTCCTTAAAAGGAAACCTTTTGGAGGATGTTTACAACATCCTGTCGGTTTTGTCGTACCATAACAAGCAAACAAGGTTTGCAAGTTACTCGATCCATGTTTGGATTGTAGCAAGCATTAGGTTCTTGGAATTATCGTTTTGATATAATCATAATGGAGTATGATTTAATTCAAAACGAAAATGATTCATGTGTATATAAGAAGGTTAGTGAGAGCGCACTGACAATCGATGTCCTATAAAATAATGATAATATGTCATTTCTTGGAAATGATATTCCCAAAATAAATAAAATCAGTGAAAGCTTGGCTTTCATAAAAACTCTCCGAGAAATCGTACATTGAAAAATATACGCGACCTGGTGTCTCATACGCTTTGAGCATATGGATTCACAAACAGCCAATCCAAGTGATAGTCACTGGATTGATATTAAGAACATCCGTTAGTTTCTTAGAGAACTAAGGATGTTGCCTTAAACTATGGAGATGGAGAACATGAAGTGACTAGGATCAGTGAGAACTAAGTTTCCTAACCGATAAAACGACTATAAGTCGCAAACGGTACTATAAAGTTTGAATAACAGAACAGTGAGTGGAAATCTTCCAAGCAAGATACTGTTACCGAATAAACAACAAATGCGGGTTATTGCTGCAGCTGAGGCAGCAATAGAAGCCTTCTAGGTCGATAATAAATCTAATTAGATTATATATAATTCTGTTAGCAGCTGAGCTAGGCTAAAGAATTAATGGTCTCATCAACGATCCAGATACATACTTCTATATTCATCTGATTCGTTCGGATTATACATCGTGGTGATATGATGATCGAATAAATCACATTAGACGATAATCATACAAATCCACTGACGAAACCTTTCCTTAGCAGTTTGAGCCAACCGTACATAGTTCGGGTGTTAGACACTCGAGTGACTGGCTATAGGCCAAATGGGAGATTGTTGGAAAATTATGACCCATACCGTCACTATTTGTACAGATCACGGTGTTGCTGTACAAATTAATTATATGACAAAAAAGATTGTAATATTATCTTTTGTGATTAGATCACCAAGATATATAAATGATAGGACGTCCCTATGATTTGTTCCTGGATTGAGAATGATATGAGACAGTATCAGTCCACGAAGGATAAATCATTGAATATCCCTAGTCAGAGTATTATCGAGATCGGACATCGATAAATACGTAAAAGACTAGTATTACACTTGTGCGCGTTGTGAGGGCATAACATCATAGTTCTCATATATTTGGGTATAGGATACTCATGCAAGTGTAATAGGAGGTTGTGTTTTACCGATGGTACAGGAAACAGCTTCGCTATGGATAGACCCCCTCGGAATTCCATTGGTAGTATGACTATGTGTCTATGGAAGTCCGAAATCAGGGTAGGTGTATTTGGTCTTAACCCGAGACTTGGACCGCTAATACTTACGACAATCAATATACTTTGGTTTTGGTCGTCCAGGGCTTTAATCGGTTTCTATGTACGCCTCTTCTGGGTATATCGAGAATTGTAGTGTGTTGGGTGTGATGTCAAGACGGAGGTATCACTCCAGTCATAGTGGAGATGATGGTCATGTAGGATACGGGACTGGTTCTCTTAAATGCTGCAGCTATCGGGATATTATGACAAGGTCATGTATATCCGATTATAGAGACTAGTTACCAGACATCCGACATGTGCTTCGTACGGGGCAAACACAATTCCAGCCCCAGGCCTAGCACGTGATCATCCGATACTGGATCGACATACATAATACTACGTATACTACACCTGATATAGATCGCTTATTCCTGTAAGCATGTTTCTGGAGAATTGGGTAGGCATGGCGCTTTGCTAGAAGCCAACCTTGTCTTGTAAATCGGTAAAACGTAGTGCTTGGTACTTACGTGTTCGGATAGTCCGACGACCGTATTTACTGCCAACATATCCGGGGATCTCATTGGTCGCTTCCCGAAGATTCACCGATGACGTATGACTCGCACTTTTATTAATCTGGGATTAATTAGAAGAGAGAGAAAATTAATCTGGGATTAATTACAGAGATATTTTATCTGGGATAAAATATTATTTAAAGAGAGAGAACGGTTAATTTGGAATTAATCAATAAATTAATATATTCGATATAATAAACGAAATAGGATTTCGACACGGAATTAAAATCGGATCTTAATTCGGGTGAACGAATTAATTTAGAATTAATTTGTTGGGATGTGAATAGTAATTATGCTAGGCATGATCATTTAATTAAATTAGATTTAATTACGACGCAACGGAAAATTCGTTAATTCAGAATTAACGAACCCGAGCCCGGGATTATTTGCGAGCGCATTCGCATTTCGAATTCGAGTGCGGCGCGCAAGTCAAATCAAGCGTCAAATCGCTAGTCACATCTAGCATCACATCATTCGTCAATCAAGTGATAGATGTCTTTCACTTTGAGTGATTAACACCAGTCACTATTCGTGAGTGATGTGACTTGATGGAAGTGGTTGGAAAGTTTGAAAGGCTTTTGATGGCTTGATTGACAAATACTAATATTTTAATAAATGTATTTGTTTTTCAAATTTTGTGTATATGATATACAAAACAAACAAAAATTCTTATCTCTCTCTCTTCATTGGATTCAGTCATTGTGGCCTTTCTTCTCTTCTCTCCCTTTTGGCTTTTGAAGTCATTTTTCTTATTGTTTCAAGCTTGGCCGAAAATTAGAAGGAACCATAGGAAGATTTGTTGCAAATCTTCAAGAGTGCTAGCACACAAAGAGGAGTACAAGGTGATAGGGAAACTAACTTGTGAGCTTGGAATCACAAAGCTCGGAGCTTGTTTATCTTCATCAACCTTGGAGGAGCTTGGCCGATTCTTGGAGCACCAAAATGGGCAAAACCGTAAGCTTCTGTAAGAGTTCAATCAAGTCCCAAGGATCACAAACATGCATAAAAACGAGTTGAATACTCAAAGGAGTAAGGCGGAATTCATACTCACATTGATGGGTTTTGATGGATGAAGAACAAGATGCGTTTTTGGCTCCCTCCATAGAGCTCGGCAGTAGCTTTCCTTGTCAGTGGGCTGTGCGATTTGATCCTCTTTGAACCTCCAAGAATCGGCCATGCAAGACTCCATTGAAGCTCCAAGCTTCAAGCTTCCATGCTCAATATTTTCGTTTCCCTATCACCTATGTATCACTCAAGGTGTGCTAGCACTTGTTCATCTTCCATTTTGCTTCTCAAAATTTCGGTGAAACCAGAAAAATGAAGAGAAGAAATCGCACCATGCGTGAAGGAGATGAAGAAGAAAAAGAGAGGGAGAGGAAGAGTTACGTTTTTGCTCCAAAGCAAAAAACGTGTACTGTACATGTTGGTTATTTCTAAGGTCCCAAGATCAAATCAAGACATGAAATAATGTGTGAACACACCAACGGAGGTAGCGGAATACTCACATTGATCGGTTATGTCGATTTGGAGACGAATGAAGGCCAAAAACGTACTGCCCTTCACGCCAAACTGCAACAGTCCACTGTCCCTGCAAAACAGAATTTCGGGTGAAGAAACGGAGCTCCTAGCTTCGTTGGATGGATCCCGTCTCATGGTCGAACCTCCCTACCACCTTCGCAAGACTCGTAGTGTGCTAGCACTTGCGGTTTTCACCATGAAAACCCAACCCTTGCTTCCCTATGTTCACGCCAAAAGGCTTCAAAAACCAGTAACATTTGTTCATTTGGGCGTGAGCTAGAAGAGAGAAATGAGAGAGTTGAATTGTGTATATTAAGTTAAAATGATTTACCAAAAATCAATTTATATTTATGCCATAATTTTCATTAAATTAATAATAAAATTATGACACATAACATGCAATGGCTTAGAGTGTCAAACACTCAAACTCCATGCAATGACATTGAGTGCAATGTACACAATCTACATGCAAAGCATTAGAATGACATGTGTCATGTGGGCCCCACACGTTTCCAAATGAAAGTGGGCCCACGTGCACTCACGCGTTCGGGTTTGATATTTCCGAAATACCGAGCTTACGTCGCGACGTTAATTCAATCGAATTTAAATAAATAATTGCGCCTGGCGAAATTATTATTTACGTCGCTAACGAATTAATTCTAAATTAACTCGTTTGCCCGAATTAAAATCTGATTTTAATTCCGCGTCGAAATCTAATTTCGTCTAATATATCGAATATATTAATACATCGATTAATTCCGAATTAATCGTTCTCTCTCTTTAGACGACATTTTATCCCGGATAAAACATCTCCGTTTATTAATCCTAGATTAATTTTCTCTCTCTTCTGTATAATCCTAGATTATACAAGAGTGCGAGTTGTGCGTCATCGGTGGATTATCGGGAAGCGACCCATGAGATCCCCGGATAATCTGGCAGTAAATACGGTCGTCGGAGTATCCGAATCACGTACGTACCAAGTACTACGTTCTACCGATTTACGAGACAAGGTCGACTCATAGCAAAGCACCAAGTCTACCTAATTCTCCGGACATATCCATTAAAGAATATTAAGATCTGTATCAAGCGTAGTATACTAATGTATTGTGCATATCGGCCCAGTATCAGATAATCACGTGCTAGGGCTGGGGCTGGATAAGTGTCTGCCCCGTCCGAAACACATATCGGATGTCTGGTAACTAGTCTCTATAATCGGATATTCATGACCTGGTCATAATATCACGATTGGATGCGCATCACTTTAAGAGCACTAATACCGTATCCTGCGTGACATCATCTCCATTATGACTGGAGTGACACTTCCGTCTTGACATCACCATACACTACGATTCTCTGATAAACCCAGAAGAGGTGAACACAGAACCAGTTAAGATCCCCCACCACCAAAACCAAAGTTTACCGATTGTCGTATATTAGCGATGTAAGTCTCAGGTTAAGACTATACACACCTACCTTGATTTCGGCCTCCCATAGACCCTAGTCATAATACCAATGGGATTCCGAAGGGTCTATCCAGAGCGAAGCTGTTTCCCGTACCATCGGTGAAACACGACCTCCTATCGCACTTGCACAAGTATCCAATACTTATATATATGAGAACTATGCCGTTGTGCCCTCACAACGCGCACAAGTGCAATACTAGCCTATTCCGCATTATCGATATCCAGTCTCGATAATACTACGGCTAGGGATATTTAATGATTAATCCTTCGTGGACTGATAGTGTCTCATATCATCTCAATCCAGGAACTAATCATAGGGACCTCTCTTCATTTATATATCTATGGTGATCTAATCACAATGATGAGAGGGCAATTTCCTTATTACATAGTTAATTTGATACAACAACACAATGATCTGTGCAAATAGTGACGCTATGGTCATATTATCCAACAATCTCCCACTTGGCACGTAGCGAGTCACTCAAGTGTCCTACACCCGAACTATGTAAGGTTCGCTCAAATTGCTGAGAAAAAGGTTTTCGTCAGCGGATTTGTTCGATTATCTTTGACGCGATTTATCATTCACGCTCATATCGCCACGATGTATGATCCGAACGAATCAGATGATGTAGAAGTATATATCTGGATCGTCGATGAGACCTTTAATCCTTAGCTTGTGCTGACGCCTAGCTCAGCTGCTAACAGAACTATATCTAATCTAATTAGATTTATTTTTGATCCAAATGGCTTCTATTGCTGCCTCAGCTGGCAGCAATAATCCGCATTTGTTGTTTATACGGCAACAGTTATCTTGCTTGGAAGATTTCCAGCTCACTGTCCCGTTATTCAAACTTTATAGTACCGCACCGCAGTATTTAATCGTTTGGAACTTGCAGTGGTGATCCCAGTCACTTCAAGTTCTCCTTCTCCATAGTTTAAGATAGCATCTTTAGTTCTCAGAGATACTAACAGATGTTCTTAACTTTAATCCAGTGACTATCACTTGGATTGACCCGATTGTGACTCCATATGCTCAAAGCGTATGAGACACCATACTAGTACATTTTAAATGTAAAATTTCTCAGAGAGTGTTACCAACTCTAAATCTAGCCCAGTAGATCTTTATTATTCCTTGAATAAAGGTTGTTTACCTCCCCAAATTCTACGGAGAATTTCTTATGAAGAATATCTATGAAAGCCAAGCTTTCACCAATTGCTTTATGGGAATTTCACTGTCAGTGCGCTCTCCCACTAACCTCCTTATATACACAAGAATTATTTAGTTTTGAATCAAATCATAAACCATTATGATTATTTCAAAATAACAGTTCCAAGAACCTTATGCTTGCATCAATCCAAACATGGATCGAATAACCCGCAAACCTTGTTTGTCGGTTATATAAAATCGTCAGGATGTTGTAATATCCTCCAAAGGTTTCCTTTTCAGGAAAGCGATTTTGATCTGTAACTGACAAATTTCATAAATGAAATACGCAGTTATCAACAAGCATTTTCAAAATGGATTTACCATGGCAACAGGTAAAAGGTTGAACCGTTATTAACACAATGTTGATAACGATACCTTTTCGTCAAAAGCCTAGCTTTGTACGTTGGTTTGTTGCCTTCCATGTATGTCTTCCTTGAAGACGTTTAATGTACCATAGGCACAACGCCTTGTGGTACAACAACTAGTATCCAAAATAGTTGTTAAATGGAATCCATTCCTGACTCATGGCACTTTGCCATAATAGGGAGTCGATACCTCGTATCACTTCCTCATAAACGTAGTCGGATGGTACAACACCAAAGATTGACATCTTCATGGGGCGAGATCAGAAACCCATACCCTAGGTTGTTTTCTGACTCTATCTGATACTACTAGTTTCTTGTGTATTTGAAGATTATGGTATAGTTTCATCATTGATGAACTGTTTGTGTTCCATTACGGACCTTGTGCCTAGAACAGTATTACTTCGATTTCATCGAGTATCACTATCCTCCCACTGACCACTGCATATCGGTATTCCTCTTAGGAAAACCGCATGGTGAGCAACACACATTGTTCTCATGTGAGATTTATAAGTACTATACTTATGGTTTCCCTTAGGATAACCTATATTGGCACTTATCCATTTGGGTCCTTAGTTTGGTATCATCCAAACGCTATGCCTGGCATACCCAAATTATCAGGAATGAGAAACCTCGTTTCTTCCCTGTTCATATCCTATATGATATCTGTCAAACAGATTTATATGGAACCTTATTCTAAATAAGTTTTTCACTGTTAATACATATCCTGTTGAATGAAACAGTAGTCAGAGCGACTCGCGAAACCTAATCATGTCCAACAAAACTTGGTTTTTAGTTCTGACACACCATCAATTGACGTGTCTCGGGAGGAGTCCTCATATGAAAGAATACCGTACTCTTTCATGTACGTATGAAACTTACTGCTTAGTATTTACCAATACGGTCTTACCGCAGCGGCATAATACTACAGCCGATCTGTTTGTATACTTCGTGTCGAAACTCAAAGTTTCGTATTTGTGTTCTTCAAAAGAAACACATAACCATAACGTGATGCCACATCCGTTAAGGTCATGAAATATTCATGTACACATCTAGCCAAGCTAGATATGGGCCCACTTACTTCACCATGAATAGGGTTTACAGATCGGTGGCCTTTACACTATTACCTAGTAAATTATTTTAGGTACTTTACCTAGTGAACTAGATTCGTAGACCTTATTTGAATAGTCAAATCAGTCCTAGTACCCACTCTTCAAAAGTGTGGATATACGAGTCTTGTTTAATTGTGTCCCAGACAACAATGCCACAAATAAGTCTCTATTGATCAAATCAATTTGAGCTATTTTTTGTGTCATTTATATGTTTGAGATTTTATTTATATTCAAATAATAAATTAGGTTATTTACATCTAATGTATTTGTCTCAGTATCATCTTTATATAATGAAACACTTTAGTGTTTCAGAATATAAAGGTTTATCCGCATCGGATTAAACACTGATATAGAGATAATGTCTCTAGTTAACTAGTTACATATAACATTTCCTAATTTAAGTACATACCCAAATGGTAGTTCCTAAATTTAGGTATCTACGGTCGAAACTGCGACTTTCGTCCCGTTTCCAATTCGCAGAGAAATCTTGGCTTGAAGCCAGTATCCAGCTCACAGCGGATTCTGAACGTCAATACATATATGTATTATGTACCACATTAAGTATTTAAAAATCCAATTTTAATACTAGTAGTAAACATAACTTTGACAAATATTTTTAAAGTTAGTGCCTCCTCTCCCTATCTTTAATTCCTTCGTGTCTTCCATATCCAAATGGTAGTCACTTTGGGATATGTCAA
>SKCR01053054.1:0-54323 GCA_019454045.1 Zanthoxylum bungeanum | reverse complement strand
ATTTCTAAAATTGCCAACCCATCTAATATCCATCCGATATCATTATTCATTCAACACAACCACATATTCACACACATAAGCATTCTATCAATCAATCTAATCAAATTAATTAATCTGTAATTAAGTGATCATCCAATGTTCAAAACAACGATTTGATTTTGTTCGAGTCAAACTCGTTTTTTGCGAATAAGTACTCAAAGTACGAATTCATGAATTAATTAAACTACATAATTAAATCCAATTTAACATGTATTTAATACTAATTCACTATACAATTCCAAATTAAATATTGCACTTTATATTAATAAACCTTTTACGATTTAAATTCCAAATTAATCGCGTCGGGACTCAAAGTCCCTAAACGTCCACGTCAATTTAATTTAAGTCTAATGGGCTTCAATTAATTTCTTTAGGCATGGGCTTCGGCAACCAAAGCCCATAGTGGAATCACCCAAAATGCCTTAAATCAATTTCGGCCCATTAGGCCCAATTAAACATTAAAGTTCATTAGTCGCAATTGGGCTTTATGGTTAAGGTTTTGGGCCCAATGGATCCAATCCATTTAGCCTAAACCAAACTTGATAAATCAAGCCCAATAGGCCCAATTACAACTTTAAATTCTAATTTCCAAAATTAGGCCCATTTAATTAAATCCAAAAATCCAATTTTCACAATTTAATTACCAAAAGTGCATTATATGATTAATCAACTAAATCAACATTTCCAAAACACTAAATTAGTCCAATTAATCATACTTAATTCATTATTACATGTCAAACACACATAGAAAAATCAAACCCATATTACATGCTTCTAAGTCTCGGCCAAGGAAGGTTATTTTGTCCGATTTGAATTCAATCCGATTAATTACACAATCGACAACGTATTAACTTCCCGAATGATTTCATACACATCCAATGTTCATAAAATCAAAATTACCAAGACATTAAAGGGCATTGTAGATTCGGCCAACATAAGGATTCAGGGATTTTGTTCAATTCAAAATTCATCCAATTAATTTCAATTAACATCATCCTACATGATTCTAACTCATCCAATGAATCAAAAATAAAAAATTCCAATTTTCCAAATGCCTATATACCATCGGCCAAGCTCCATCAATTGGGAAAAATTGATCCAATCATTATTTCATTAAATTGATCCAATCAAACCTAATAAACATGTATAAGCATACTCAAACATTCAATTCATTCAATCATGCTCAACAAGTTTACCCAAATTTTAAGCCCTACATTTTTCATGCTTGCAACATTAGCTCTTGATGCCATTGTTGGTTCATTCTAAGGTCCCAAGATCAAATCAAGACATAAATAATGCGTGAATAACATCAATGGAGGTAGCGGAATACTCACATTGATCGGTTGAGTCGATTTGGAGACGATTCGAAGCCAAAAACGCACTGCCCTTCACGCCAAACTGCTGGCAGTCCACTGCCCTGCAAAACAGAAATTTGAGTGAAGAAACGGAGCTCCGAGCTTCGTCCGATGGATCCCGGCTCATGGGGGAACCTCCCTACCACCTTCGCAAGACTCGTAGTGTGCTAGCACTTGCGGTTTTCACCATGAAAACCCAACCCTTGCTTCCCTATGTTCACGCCAAAATTGGTTCCAAACCAGTAACTTGTTTCAGTTTGGGCGTGAGAGAAGAGAGCATTTTGAGAGAGATAAAATTGTATTGTGTTATTAATTATTGTTACCAAAAATTAATTTATATTTATGCCATAATATTTAAAATTAATAAAAACTTATGACACAAATCATGCAATGGCTTAGAGTGTCAAACACTCAATTTCCATGCAAAACCATAGAGTGCATTGTACACTATCTACATGCAATGCATTAGAATTAAATAATGCATAATATGACATGTGTCATGTGGGCCCCACACGTTTCCAAATGAAAGTGGGCCCACGTGCACTCACGCGTTGGGTTCGATATTTCTGAAATACCGAGCTTACGTCGCGACGTTAATTAAATCGAATAATTACGGCTAGCGAAATTATTATTTACGTCGCTAACGAATTAATTCTAATTAACTCGTTTGCCCGAATTAAAATCTAATTTTAATTCCGCGTCGAAATCTAATTTCGTTAATATATCGAATATATTAATTTTATCGATTAATTCCAATTAATCGTTCTCTCTCTTTAGACGACATTTTATCCGGATAAAATCTCCGTTATTAATCCTAGATTAATTTTCTCTCTCTTCTGTATAATCCCAGATTATTCAAGAGTGCAAGTTGTGCGTCATCGGTGGATTATCGGGAAGCGACCCATGAGATCCCCAGATAATCTGCAGTAAATACGGTCGTCGGAGTATCCGAATCACGTACGTACCAAGTACTACGTTCTACGGATTTACGAGACAAGGTCGACTCCTAGCAAAGCACCAAGTCTTCCCAAGTTCTCTGGACATATTCATCAAAGAATATCAAAGATCTGTATCAAGCGTAGTATACAATTGTATTGTGCATATCGGCCCAGTATCGGATAGTCACGTGCTAGGGCTGGTGGCTGGATAAGTGTCTGCCCCGTCCGAAACACATATCGGATGTCTGGTAACTAGTATCTATAATCGGATATTCATGACCTGGTCATAATATCACGATTGGATGCGCATCACTTAAGAGCACTAATACCGTATCTTGCGTTGACATCTCCATTATGACTGGAGTGACACTTCCGTCTTAACATCACATCCAATACACTACGATTCCTGATAAACCCAGAAGAGGTGAACACAGAACCAGTAAGATCCCCCACCACCAAAACCAAAGTTTACCGATTGTCGTAAGTATTAGCGATACAAGTCTCAGGTTAATACTATACACACCTACCTGATTTCGGCCTCCCATAGACACCTAGTCATAATACCAATGGGATCCGAAGGGTCTATCCAGAGCGAAGCTATTTCCCGTACCATCGGTGAAACACGACCTCCTATCGCACTTGCACAAGTATCCAATACTTATATATATGAGAACTATGCCGTTGTGCCCTCACAACGCGCACAAGTGCAATACTAGCCTATTCCGCATTATCGATGTCCAGTCTCGATAATACTACGGCTAGGGATATTTAATGATTAATCCTTCGTGGACTGATACTGTCTCATATCATCTCAATCCAGGAACTAATCATAGGGACCTCTCTTCATTTATATATCTATGGTGATCTACTCACAAATGACGAGAGTGCAATTTCCTTGTTACATAGTTAATTGCTACAACAACACAATGATCTGTGCAAATAGTGACGCTATGGGTCATATTATCCAACAAAACGTTTGGATAGTACCAAACTAAAACCCAAATCAGATAAGTGCCTATTTGTAGGTTATCCTAAGGAAAATAAAGGATATTATTTCTACAACCCACAAGAGAATAAAATATTTATTGCTCTTCATGCGGTTTTCCAAGAAAAGGAATTCATAAATGCATTGATAAGTAAGAGGAAAGTAGAACTCGATCAAAATGGGAGTGATATTGTTCCTGGCACCGACCCCCTCACGGAACACGAACAGTCCATCAGTGATGAGACTATTCCATAATTTTTTGATACATAAGAACCGCATAAGTCAGAGAGAGTCAGAAAACAACCTGAGAGGTATGGGTTTATGATCTCACCTCATGTAGACATTAATCTTATTGAGGAAGATGAACCGGCTACGTATGAGGAAATGGTACAAGGTATCGACTCCGCTTTATGACAAGAAGCCATGAAGTCCGAAATGGATTTCATATATACCAACCAAGTTTGGACACTGGTTGATGTACCAAAAGGCATTAATCATATTGGTTATAAATGGATCTTCAAAAAGAAGAAAGACATGGTAGGCAACTTACAAACATACAAAGCTAGGCTTGTAGCTAAAGGTTATCGTCAACGACATGGTGTCGATTATGACGAAACCTTTTCACCCATTGCCATGATTAAATCCATTCGGATAATGCTTGCTATTGCTGCATATTTTGATTATGAAATATGGCAGATGGATGTCAAAACCGCATTCCTTAACGGAAACCTTTTAGAGGAAATTTATATGCAACAACCTGATGGTTTTGTCATACCAATACATGCAAACAAGGTTTGCAAGTTAAACCGATCCATTTATGGATTAAAGCAAGCATCGCGTTCTTGGAACCATCGTTTTGATGAGATCATAAAAGAATATGGTTTCATTCAAAACGAAGATGATTCTTGTGTATATAAGAAGGTTAGTGGGAGTGCACTGACATTCATTGTCTTATACGTTGATGATGTATTGCTTCTTGGAAATGACATTCCTGTTGGACAATTATGACCCATAGCATCACTATTTGTACAGAACATGGTGTTGTTGTACAAATTAACTATGTGACAAATGACATTGCTCTTTTATCATTTGTAATTGGATTACCGGGATATATAAATGATAAAAGTCCATATGATTAGTACCAGATTAATAAGATATGAGACAGTATTAATCCACTAAGGTTTAATCATTAAATATCCCTAGTCGTAGTATTATCGAGACTGGACATCGATAATGCGTAATAGACTAGTATTACACTTATGCGTGTTATGGAAGCATAACAACATAGTTCTCATATATTTGGGTATTGGATACTCATGCAAGTGTAATAGGAGGTTGTGTTTACCGATTGTACGGAAACAGCTTCGCTCTGGAAAGACCCATCGGAATCCCATTGGTAGTATGACTATGTGTCTATGGGACTCTGAATCAGGATATGTGTATTTGGTCTTAACCTGAGACTTGCATCGCTAATACTTGCGACAATCAATATACTTTGGTTTTGGTCGTCCGGGGATTTAACAGGTTATGGGTACGCCTCTTCTGGGTATATTGAGAATCGTAGTGTATTGGGTGTGATGTCAAAATGGAAGTATCACTTCAATCATATGGAGATAATGATCACGTAGGATACGAAAATGGTGCTCTTGTATGCTGCAGCTATCAGGATAAAATGACAAGGTCATGATTATCCGATTATAGAGACTAGTTACCAGAGATCCGATATGTGTTTCGTGCGGGGCAGACACAATTTCAGCCCCAGGCCTAGCATGTGACATCCGATACTGGATCGTAATACGCAATACGACGCCTGACAAAGATTATATATTCAATTAAGAATATTTCTGGAGAATTGGGTTGGCACGGTGCTTTGCTAGAAGCTAACCATGTCTGGTAAATCGGTAAGGACTTGGTACTGGGTACGCACATATTCGGATAGTCCGATAATCATATTTACTGCCAACATATCTAGGGATCTCTTGGGTCGCATCTCGAAGATTCATTGATGATGTTTGACTCGAATAAAATTAATCTGGGATTATTATGAGAGAGAAAATTAATCTGGGATTAATTATGGCAATAAATTAATCTGGGATTAATTAAAAGAGAAAGAATTAATCTGGGATTAATTGCGTCGAGAATTTATCTGGGAATAAATTCGTCAAAGAGAGAGAACGCGATTAATTTGGAATTAATCGGTAAAGTAATTTAATAGTTAAATTAGATCTTACTATTTAATTTATTTAATTGGGCTATAATAATATATTAGATATATTAATTGAAATTAGATTTCAATGCGGAATTAAAGTTGGATTTTAATTCAAGCGAACGAATTAATTTGGAATTAATTCGCAAGCGACTTCCGTAATAATTTTGCCAGGCATTATTATTTAACTAAATTAGATTTAATTATGTCGCGACCGAAAATTCGTTTAATCGGATTAAGCGAACCTGAGCGCGAAGTGTGTTGAGAAAGCCACTTGAATTTTGAATTAAAGTGGGTCCCACCAACTTACATCACATTTCTATCAAGTGTCAACTTGAGTGATGGAAGTGGTTGGAGGCATTAAATGTCATTTTTCCCTCCAACACTTTGCCTGTGCTTTTGGAAAAATCATATACACCTTTTGGAAAGTGTAATTGGTGATTTTGGTTTTAGAAACAAAACATAAAAACTCTTCTCTCTATCTTTTCTCTACCTTGGCCGATTGGCCTTGAAGTATCTTGGCCGAATGGCCATTGATCTTGGACGATCAGATCACTTCTTGGCCGAATGGCCATGGTTCTTGGCCGAATGGCCTTGAACTAGTCCGAATGGCCTTGTCTCATCAAGGTTGATTGG
The DNA here is from genome assembly GCA_019454045.1 of Zanthoxylum bungeanum. NCBI lineage: Eukaryota > Viridiplantae > Streptophyta > Magnoliopsida > Sapindales > Rutaceae > Zanthoxylum > Zanthoxylum bungeanum. Next base: position 48,164 of record SKCR01053054.1, on the reverse strand, counting down.
ATCCCTCTCTGCCAAGCCGAATATTGCTTCTCTTTGAGGGCGATTTTGAGCTTATTTTGTTCTAGCTAGCACTTAAAGGAGTCAAGTGAAGGTGATAGGGATACTCACCCGAGAGTTTGGAACTCGATCTCAAGCTCCGAAGCTTCCAACACATCCAACAAAGAAGGAAAAGTTTTGAACTCAATCCGATCAATGTGAGTATTCCGCAACTATCTTTTGATTTATTCACACACACAAATCACAACTTAGAGATCTTGGCATGTTCTATGAATACTTACATTGGTATCAGAGCGATCTAAGTTTGATTTGGAATTCTAGGGTTCTTAAACTTTAATTTGGGAATTTTGTGTTTGGAGCTTGATTTTCTTAAATTAATGATTTGGTTGAGCTTGGATGATGTTTAATTTGTTTTGTATGTCATTGATTTTGTGAAAAATTTATTAGATTAATTTTCCCCAAATTCACATGCTTGGCCGAATATGCCCTAGAATTAGCTCATGGGAATGTTTTGAAATTTGACATATTAGATGTGTTGTTGGCATGATAGAAATATTGAATGTTGATTTAAATTGGATTGAAATCAAATTGAATGATTTTTGTATGCCTTAGCCGTGTGCCTTGAAGCATGTTATAAGATTGGTTTTGCTTCAATTTGTGTTGGACATGAATTGGAAATGTAGAGCATGATTAATTGAATTAATTAGTGTTTTGGAAGCATTAGATTGATTAATTAATTATGGTAATTACACATGAATTGAATTAATTTGTAATTTGGAATAATGAATTAATTTCATTGTTGTATTTGGGGTTAATGTGTTGGGTTTCTATAAAGTCCCAAGATCGATTTCAAGCAATGAAACATATGTGAATAGAACAATGAAGAATGGCAGAATCATACTTACATTGATCGGATTTGCGATGCGAGGAACACAAGCCCTTTTCTCCCTTGATGAAGCTCTCGGCTTTCTCCCTTTTTAGCTCCTTGTGATTTTCGGTCATCCCTCCAAGTGTGCTCCAAGCTCCAAGCTTTGAGCATGGTGATTCCATGCTCACAAGTTGGTTTCCCTATCACCTTGGATGACCCTTTATGTGCTAGCAATGGAAAGATTTGCCACAAATATTCCTTATTTCTTCCTCTTGTTCACGGTTTGGAGAAGAAAAATGAGAGAGGAAAATGTTGCCCCTTGGCCGAATTTTGGGAGAGAGAAAAGTGAAGTGTGTTGGTTTGGTTTTCTAAAAACCTTATACCAAAAATCTATTTCCAAAATCTTGTAAATGGCTTTCCAAAAGTCAATTAAAATTTTGGAGCCAAAAAGCAATTAATGTTTTCCAACTTCCACCATCAATCACAAGTGACAAGTTGTCACATCACTCAAAGTGACTAGACATCACATCAATTGATTGACCAGTGATATGACGCTTGATGTGACTTGTGGGCCGCACTTGAATTCGAAATGCGAGTACGCCCGCAAACACTCCCGGGCTCGGGTTCGCTAATTCCGAATTAACAAATTTTCCGTTGCGACGTAATTAAATCAAATTCAATTAAATAATTATGCCTAGCAAAATTACTATTCACATCGCTAACGAATTAATTCTAAATTAACTCGTTCACGAATTAAAATCTAATTTTAATTCCGCGTCGAAATCTAATTTCTTATAATATATCGAATATATTATTTTATCGATTAATTCCAAATTAATCGTTCTCTCTCTTTAATTAATATTTTATCTCAGATAAAATCTCCGTGATTAATCCCAGATTAATTTTCTCTCTCTTATAATTAATCCCAGATTAATAAAGTGCGAGTCATAAGTCATCGGTGAATCTTCGGGAAGCGACCCATGAGATCCCCGGATATATTGGCAGTAAATCCGGTCGTCGGACTATCCAAACACGTACGTACCTAGTACTACATTTTTACCGATTTACAAGATATGGTTGGCTTCTAGCAAAGCCCCGTGCCTACCCAATTCTCCAGAAAGTATTCTTACTGGAATATGTGATCTATATCAGGCGTAGTATACGTAGTATTGGGTATTATGATCCAACTTCGGATGTGACGTGCAAGGCATGGGGCTGGAATTGTGTATGCCACGTACGAAGCACATATCGGATCTCTGGTAACTAGTCTCTATAATCGAATAAACATGACCTAGTCATAATATCCCGATAGCTGCAGGATATAAGAGCACCAGTTCCGTATCCAACGTTATCATCATCTCCAATATGACTGGAGTGATACTTCCATCTCGACATCACACCCAATACACTACGATTCTCAATATACCCAGAAGAGGCTTACACAGAACCTGTTAAAGCCCTGGAAGACCAAAACCAAAGTATATTGATTGTCGCAAGTATTAGCAGTGCAAGTCTCATGTTAAGACCAAATACACCTACCCTGATTCGGACTTCCATAGACACATAGTCATACTACCAATGGAATTCCGAGGGGTCTATCCAGAGCGAAGCTGTTTCCGTACCATCGGTAAACACAACCTCCTATTACACTTGCATGAGTATCCTATACCCAAATATATGAGAACTATGCATTTATGCTCCCACAATGCCCACAAGTGTAATACTTTTCTTTTACGCATTATCGATGTCCAATCTCGATAATACTCCGACTAGGGATATTTAATGATTAAACCTTCGTGGATTGATATTGTCTCATATCATCTCAATCCGGAACTAATCATAAGGACCTTTCATCATTTATACATCTAGGTAATCCAATTACAAATGATAAAATGGCAATTTCCTTTGTCACATAGTTAATTTGTACAACAAAACTATGATATGTACAAATAGTGATGCTATGGTTCATAATTGTCCAACAATCTCCCACTTGACCTATAGCCAATCACTCAAGTGTTCTACACCCGAACTATGTACGGTTTGCTCAAACTTCTGCTGAGAAAATGCTTTCGTCAGTGGATTTGCATAATTATCATCTGATGCGATTTATTCGATCATCACATCGCCACGATGTATGATCCAAACGAATCAGATGTATAGTTGAAGTATATATCTGGATCGTTGATGAGACCATTAATTCTTTAGCATGTGCTGTAACCTAGCTCAGCTGCTAACAAAACTACTCATAATATAATTAGGATTATTATTAATCCAGAAGGCTTCTATTGCTGCCTCAGCTGCATCAATCTTCCGTTTTTGTTGTTTATTCGGCAACAGTATCTTGCTTGGAAGATTTCCAGCTCACTGTTCCATTATTCAAACTTTATTGTACCTTTGTTACAACTAATAGTCATTTTTATCGGTTTGGAAACTTGCAGAGGTGATCCCAATCACTTCAAGTTCTCATTCTCCATAGTATTAGACAGCATCCTTAGTTCTCTAAGATACTAAAGGATGTTCTTAACATCAATCCAGTGACTATCACTTGGATTGGCCTGATTGTGACTCCATATTCTCAAAGCATATGAGACACCAGATCGCGTACGTTTTTCAATGTACGAGTTCTCGGAGAGTATTAACAACTTTAAATCTATCCCAGTAGATCTTTATTCCTAGAATAAAGGTTGTTTCTCCCAAGAATTCTACAGAGAATTTTCATGAAAGCCAAGCTTTCACCGATTGTAATTATGGGAATATCATTTCCAAGAAATGACATATCATCATTATTTAGGACATTCATTGTCAGTGCGCTCCCACTAACCTCCTTATATACACAAGAATCATTTTTGTTTTGAATTAAATCATACACCATTATGATTACATCAAAATGATATCGTTCCAAGAACGCAATGCTTGATTCCATCCATCCATGGATCGAATTAACTTGCAAAAATTGTTTGCTCATTTTGGTACGACAAAACCGTCAGAATGTTGTAAACATCCTCCAAAAGGTTTCCGTTAAGGAAAACGGTTTTGGCATTCAGCTGCCATATTTCATAAATGAAACATGCAACATCAGCAAGCATTATCCAAATGGATTTATCCATGGCACCGAGTAAAAGGTTTCGTCGTAATCGACACAATGTTGATAACGATACTTTTTCGCTACAGGCCTAGCTTAGTACGTTGGTATGTTACCTTCCATGTTTGTCTTCCTTGAAGACTTATATAGTACCAATAGGCACAATGCCTTTCGGTACAACAACCAGTGTCTAAACTTGGTTGGTACACATGGAATCCATTTCAGACTTCATGGCACTTTGCCATAATAGGGAGTCGATACCTTGTATCACTTCCTCATAAGTAGTCAGTTTGTATTCCTCAATAAGATTGACATCTTTATGAGGTGAGATCAGAAACCTATACCTCCCAGGTTGTTTTCTGACTCTCTCCGACTTGCGCGGTTCTTTTGTATTCGAAAATTATTGGTATAGTTTCATCCTTGATGAACTATTTGTGTTCCATTTAGGAATCGGTACCTGGAATAGTATTACTCCGATTTTCATCGAGTTTTACTTTCCTCCCACTTACCACTGCATATCGGTATTCCTCTTAGGAAAACCGTATGGCGAGCAACAATTTCATTGTTCTCTAGTGAGTTGTATAAGTACTAATCTTTGGTTTCCCTTGGATAACCTACAACTTAGGCACTTATCCGATTTGGGTTCTAGTTTGGTATTATCCAAACATATGCCTAGCATACCCAAATCTTCAGGAATGAGAAAACCCGGTTTCTTTCCTGTTCATATCTAATATGAAGTCTGTCAAACAGATTTTTATGGAACCTTATTCAAAATAAGTTTTACACTGATTATGTGTATCCCTTGAAGGAAATGGTAGCTCAGATCGACTCATGATTAACCTTATTATACCCAACAAAATTTGGTTTCTTCATTCGGACACACCGCAAATTGACGTGTTCCGGGAGGAGTCATCAATGAAAGAATACTATACTCTTTCAAGTATTTGAGAAACTTATTGCTTAAGTATTTTCATCATGGTCCAATCATGGTGTTTAATACTTTAGCCGATCTGTTTGTCTATTTCGTGTCGAAACTCTTTGAATTATCCAAAGTTTCCGATTCATGTTTCAAAAGAAACACATAACCATAACGCGATGCCACATCCATAAAGGTCACGAAACATTCATATCCACATGTAGCCTAGCTAGGCCTAGTCAAACTAGTTACATTTTAACAGTTTCCTAATTTAATTACACAACTGAAGGGTAGTTCCTAAACTTAGGTATCTACGGTTAAAACACCGACTGTCGTCCCATTTCTGATTCGCAGGTAAATCTCAACTGAAGTCAGTATCCTGCTTACCAACAGATTCTGCACACCAGTACATATTTATGTACCATACTCAATATCTAAAATCCAATTTTAATACTAGTTGCGAACATGTTTATGACAAACATATTTGAAGTCGGAGCCTTGCCCCTCTTCACTTCCTTCATGTCTACCTTGTCCATACGACAATCATGCTTCCAATGACCCCGTTTTCCACAATTTAGGCAGACATCTAGGGATATGTCCTTTGTCTTCCCAGAAGATTATAAAGATTTTACCTTTGCCCATTTTCCATATTCCAGAAGCCTTTGGCCAAGCCTTGGCCTTCCGGAATGTTGAAGTAAGATGTGCCTTGCGCTTCTTGCCCTAATGCAAACTCTGACTTTGTCTCATTGAGTATAGCCATTAACTCTCCAAGAGTTTTCTATTACAATTTATACTTCTAAGATCTAAGAATAGATCTATGAAGATCCTTTAATTCCAATATCATACTATAAGGATCTAATCCTTAGTTCTGACTAAGAAATTAAGGAGTCTTTGCGGCAAGCATAATAGATTAAGAAAGTAACTTCAATTAATGAGTCTTTGCGGCAAGCATAATGGATCCTTCAATTCCAATATCACATGAATATTCCAAATATCATGTTCTACAATTTGCTCAACTCCGGGCTTAGGCTCGAGACGTCACTCTTATCAAATAAAGTAACTTCTCGGTCACCCAAGACTATCCTGAGATTTTATTCCCAATTTGAAAATTAAAGCCGTTTAAAATATTTTCACCCAGGTTTATATTTTAAACGCTAATCTTTCAGTTATCTTGATTCCAATAGTCCAACTATCGAATCAACGATTTTAGGTACTATTTATTATAATGATTACTATAGTCCAACTATATAATCAACTATAATTTAATTGATTAAATTCAATTATATTGATTACTATAATCCAATTATAAAATCAACTATTAATTGAAATAGTTTGAATACAGTCCAACTGTTCAATTATAACAACATTAAATATTAGTCCAACTAATATATTAATTTATTGATGAAAAATTTGAAATGAGCGCGTATGGCAAGTAACTTAACGAATATTGCAAATTTAATACTTGCCTCCCACTATTTTTCGGCGAGCCTCTAACCCTCTGTTGAGTACTCGGGAAACCTTATTTCCTAGTGGGCTAGGATACCGTTAAATAACACACAATCTTGACTTTGGCCAACAAATTGTATGATAATTTACTAGGTAGATCTCTAAGATCAATTGGATCCCATCCAATTCCTAGATCCAGTAGGTGGACATCCAAGTCCGAAACATATATCTTATATATGCCAATATATCTAATATATTGCCTAACCTTTTTCCTCTGAATCAACTAAGCCTTGGTTTTAGCACAACAAACTTAATGATCCCAGTTAAGCGGAACTCATTGACCTTGGAAAGCTTCGTAATCGATGTCGATGGACAAGAAGTGATCTTGACTTTGGCCAACAAATCACAACTTGGACAAGACACCGATATGGAACAAAGCCTTCATGATTCAAACACATCCGCGACGGACAAAGGTCTTGACTTTGGCCAACAAACCAATGCCAGTCTGGATCTTGAGTAAGAATCACTCAATGGAAGGAAAAACGCTTAATATTTTGTGAGGGTTTTTCGCGCAATTGGAAACCAATTAATTATCTTTGTTAAGGTCTCATCATCATACACCCTTAAACATGCATTCTAAACACATAATAAGGCGCGTAAGTAAATAAATATAATAATGATATGCAGATGGATACTTAACACATTGTTCCTAGAACAAATCTCTCACTTTCCTCTCACCCGCTAGCACAAATATTACTTCTACCCGATTATATAACACTTCTAAAGAAACCTCATTTACATTGAGTGGAATATGTGAGAAGAGAAATACATAGAGTCAAGAGGAAATAGGCTGGACACGCAGGTCCAATTAATAAATTCTAAATTTATTACAACAATTTCCAAAATTGCCCTCACCCATCTAATATCCATCCGATATACATTATTCATACATCGCATTCATGTATTCACACAAGCATGTTATCAATCAATCCAATCCAATTAATTAATCTGAATATTAATGACCATCCAATGTTCTAACAACGATTTGATTTTGTGCGAGTCCGACTCGTTTTACGAATAAGTACTCAAAGTACGAATTCTTGAATTAAATTAAACTACAATATTAAATCCAATTTAATTCGTATTTAATACTAATTCCTTATTTAATTCCAAATTAAATATTACACTTTTAATGTACTTTTACGACTTAAATTCTAAATCTAATCGTTACGGATCTCAAAGCCCGATTAACATCCAATGTCAAATTAATTTAAAGTCCAATTGGCTTTTAATTAATTTCATAAGGCATGGATTTTTTGTCAATATGGGTCAAACCCAAATACCAAAGCCCATTTAAGGAATCACCCTTATTTGCCAAGAAACCAATTTAGGCCTATTAGGCCCAATTAATATTAAAGGTCCATTAAGTCATAATTGGACTTTGTGGATATGGTTTTGGGCCCAATTGGATCCAACCAATTAGCCTAAACCAAACTTGGCCCAACCAAGCCCATTAAGCCAAATTACAACTTTACAAGCCAAATTCCAAATTTAGCCCAATTAATTAAATTACCAAAATTCCAAATTTCATAATTTAATTAACCTAAGTGTATGCCATAATTAATTAACCAAATTAATATTTCCAAAACATCAATTTACACAATTAATTATGCTTATTATCATCAAAACATGTCCAACACATTTGAATAAAAAAATCAATCATTTTCATGCTTCACATGTCACAGCATTTTAGGGTTTTCTTTGTCCGATTTCGTTTTTAATCCAATTAAATCCTAAATCAGCATTACCCAAATGATTTCAACTCATCCAATTATCATAATCAAAAAATACCATGACTTTAGGGCAAGTCCAAGTATTCGGCCAAGCCTTGCATATTGGGGAAAATTTATCCAATTCGATTTTTGTCAAATTGATCATGCATAACACTATGTTATCATCATTTAAGCATATCCAAACAATCAATTTCACTTAAACATGCTCAAATCAATTTTCCCAATTTTACCCGATTTCAATTTCATGCTCAAAATGGCTCTGATACCATTGTTGGGTTTCTATAAAGTCCCAAGATCGATTTCAAGCAATGAAACATATGTGAATACCACAATGAAGAATTGAGGAATCATACTTACATTGATCGGATTTGCGATGCGAGGAACACAGGCCCTTTGCTCCCTTGATGAAGCTCTCGGCTTTCTCCCCTTTTATCTCCTTGTGATTTTCGGTCATCTCTCCAAGTGTGCTCCAAGCTCCAAGCTTTGAGCATGGTGATTCCATGCTCACAAGTTGGTTTCCCTATATCCTTGGATGACCCTTTATGTGTTAGCAATGGAAAGATTTGCCACAAATATTCCTTATTTTTTCCTTTTGTTCACGGTTTGGAGAAGAAAAATGAGAGAGGAAAATGTTGGCATTTGGCCGAATTTTGGGAGAGAGAATAGTGAAGTGTGTTGGTTTGGTTTTCTAAAAACCTTATACCAAAAATCTTTTTCCAAAATCTTGTAAATGGCTTTCCAAAAGTCAATTAAAATTTTGGAGCCAAAAAGTAATTAATGTTTTCCAACTGCCATCATCAATCACAAGTGACAAGTTGTCTCATCACTCAAAGTGACTAGACATCACATCAATTGATTGACTAGTGATATGACGTTTGATGTGACTTATGGGCCGCACTTGAATTCGAAATGCGAGTACGCCCGCAAACACTCCCGGGCTCGGGTTCGCTAATTCCGAATTAACAAATTTTCTGTTGCGAAGTAATTAAATCAAATTCAATTAAATAATTATGCCTAGCAAAATTACTATTCACGTCGCTAACGAATTAATTCTAAATTAACTCGTTTGCCCGAATTAAAAGCTAATTTTAATTTCGCGTCGAAATCTAATTTCGTATACTATATCGAATATATTATTTTATCGATTAATTCCAAATTAATCGTTCTCACTCTTTAATTAATATTTTATCCCAGATAAAATATCTCCGTGATTAATCCCAGATTAATTTTCTCTCTCTTATAATTAATCTCAAATTAATAAAGTGCGAGTCATACGTCATCGGTGAATCTTCGAGAAGCGACCCATGAGATCCCCGGATATGTTGGCAGTAAATCCGGTCGTCGGACTATTCGAACACGTACGTACCTAGTACTACGTTTTTACCGATTTACAAGACATGGTTGGCTTCTAACAAAGCACTGTGCCTACCCAATTCTCAAGAAATATTCTTACTGGAATATGTGATCTATATCAGGCGTAGTATATATAGTATTGCGTATTACGATCCAGCATCAGATGTCACATGCAAGGCCTGGGGCTGGAATTGTGTCTGCCCCGTACGAAGCACATATCGGATCTCTGGTAACTAGTCTCTATAATCGGATAAACATGACCTAGTCATAATATCCCGATAGCTGCAGCATATAAGAGCACAAGTTCCGTATCCAACGTGATCATCATCTCCACTATGACTGGAGTGATACTTCCATCTCGACATCACACCCAATACACTACGATTCTCAATATACCCAGAAGAGGCGTACATAGAACCTGTTAAAACCCTGGATGACCAAAACCAATGTATATTGATTGTCGCAAGTATTAGCGGTGCAAGTCTCAGGTTAAGACCAAATACACCTACCCTAATTCGGACTTCCATAGACACATAGTCATACTACCAATGGAATTCCGAGGGGTCTATCCAGAGCGAAGCTGTTTGCATACCATCGGTAAACACAACCTCCTATTACACTTGCATGAGTATACTATACCCAAATATATGAGAACTATGTCGTTATGCTCCCACAACGCGCACAAGTATAATACTAGTCTTTTACGCATTATCGATGTCCGATCTCGATAATACTCCGACTATGGATATTTAATGATTAAACCTTCATGGATTGATACTGTCTCATATCATCTCAATCCGGAACTAATCATAAGGACATTTCATCATTTATACATCTAGGTAATCCAATTACAAATGATAAAAGGGCAATTTCCATTGTCACATAGTTAATTTGTACAACAAGACCATGATCTGTACAAATAGTGATGCTATGGGTCATAATTGTCCAACATAAGGGGCTTGGTTGGGCCAAGTTTGGTTTATGATAATTGGTTGGATCCAATTGGGCCTAAAACCACTTCCATAAAGTCCAAATATGATAATTGGGCCTTTGATACCCATAAAGATTGGATTTGGAATCCAAGTCTAAAAGGCACAATTGAAAGTGTAGTTATTTAATTTGTAATTAAATATGAATTAATATTGAATATAATTTAAATTGGATTTAAAATTGTAGTTCGATATAATTCAAGAATACTTACTTTGAGTATTTATTCTCAAACGAGTTGGACTCGCGCAAATCAAATCATTGTTTGAACATTGGATGGTCATTAATCAAAGATTAATTAATTGGATTAGATTGATTGATAACATGTTATATGTGAATACTTGGATGTATGTATGAATAATGTATATCAGATGGATATTAGATGGGTGATGGCAATTTTGGAAATTATTGTAATAAATTTAGAATTTATTAAATTGGACCTGCGTGTCCAGCCTATTACCTATTTTCTCATTGTATTTCTCTTCTCACATATTCCCCTCAATGTTAATGAGGTTTCTTTAGAAGTATTATGTAATTAGGTAGAAGTAAGAATAATGCTAGCGGGAGAGAGGAAATTGAGAGATTTGTTCTAGGAACAAGTTTGTCATATGTCCATCCACATATCGTTATTAATTTTATCGCGCCATATTATGATTTTAGAATGCATTTTTAAGGGTGTATGATGAGACCTAATCAAGATAATTAATCCGTTTCCAATTACGCGAAAAACCCTCAACAAATATTAAGCGCTTTCCTTCCATTGAATGATTCATTCTCAAGATCCAAGATTGGCACTGGTTTGTTGGCCAAAGTCAAGACCTTTGTCCATCGCGGATGTGTTTGAATCATGAAGGCTTTGTTCCATATCGCATGTCTTGTCCAAGTTGTGATTTGTTGGCAAAAGTCAAGATCATTTCTTGTCCATCGACATCGATTACGAAGCTTTCCAAGGTCAATGGGTAACTCTTAACTAGAATCATTAAGCTTGTTGTGCCAAAGCCAAGACTTAGTTGATTTAGAGGAAAAGGTTAGGCAATATATTTGATATATTGGCATATATCAGATATATGTTTCGGACTTGGATGTCCACCTACTGGATCTAGGAATTGGATGGGATCTAATTGATCTTAGAGATCTACCTATTTAAGTTTCATACAATTTGTTGGCCAAAGTCAAGATTGTGTGTTATTTAACGGGATCCTAGCCCACTAGGAAACTAGGTTTCCCGAGTACTCCACAAAGGGTTAGAGGCTCGCCGAAAAATAGTGGGAGGCAAGTATTAAATTTGAAATTTCGTTTAGATACTTGCCAATACGCGCTAATTTCATTTTTCGTCATTAATATTTAATTGTTGTTTTAATTTAACTGTTGGACTGTCTTCAAACTACTTCATTTGTAGTTGGTTATATACACTACAAGAATTATGGCTTTTAGCGTCCAAATATTTAGCGTCGAAACATTATTCGACGCTAAAAGTTAGTTTTAGCGTCGAATATCATTGTCGACGCTATATGTCATATTTTTAGCGACGGAATAAAATTTCGACGCAGAATATTAATGTTTTCAGCATCGAAAACATGTTTCGACGCTAAAAACAGAACTTTAGCGTCGAATAATATTCGACGTTGAATAATTATATTATTGCAATAATTTTTGGCGCCAAATATTACACTTTTAGCGTCAAAAAACGGAGTCGACGCCAAAAATATAATTTTAGCGTCGAACATATATCGTCGCTAAAGGTTTATGAAATTTCCACCGACAAATCCTTGACTCATTCGCGTTTAAATTAAATTCGACGCTAAATTTTTTATGTGTAGCGTCGAAAAAACTGTTTCGACGCTAAAAACGGCAACAATTAGAGTCGAATTTGAATATTCGACGCCAAAAATAATACTTTTAGCTTCGAAAATATTTTCGACGCTAAAGAGTTATGAAGCTTCCACCGACAGGTCCTTGATTCTTTAGCGTCTAAATTAAATTCGACGCTACCTTTTTGATATTTAGCGTTGAAAAAACGATTTCCATGCTAAAAACGTATACAATTAGCGTCGAATTTGAATATTCGACGCCAAAAATAATACTTTTAGCGTCGAACAAATTTTCGACGCTAAAGAGTTATGAAGCTTCCACCGACAGATCCTTGATTTTTTCGCGTCTAAATTAAATCCGACGCTAATTTTTTATATTTAGCGTCGAAAAAACGGTTTCGACGCTAAAAACGGCAACATTTAGCGTCGAAATTGTTGTTTCGACTCTAAAAACTACAACAATTAGCGTCGAATAATCAGATTCGACGCTAAAGATAGATTAAAATGTAGAATACCACCAACCCTTCTCCCCCTCTGTTTTTTCTCTCATTCTCTTCATTTTCATCCTCTGAAATCTGAGAATTTCTCCTCTACAGCCTCACATCTCTCCTAAAAATTTTCAATAAAATTGTAATCAATTTCCGATAAGGTAATTCTTCTTTCATATTTCTTATTATTTTCATTTTTTATGATTATATATGTTGTTTATATGTTGTTTATATGTTGTTTGTTATTGATTTATGATTCATATATGTAGAGTAAGTATATTAATTAATAAATATAATTCTTTTGTAAACTATTTAATTTATCAACCAAATATATATATATATATATATATATGCTTAAATTAAGTATTACTGAATTAGTAATGTTGATTACTGTAAAATGATATCTAATAATTATATTATTATATTTAGGTATTCTGCTGAAATGGATAGAAATTGGATGAGCTCTCTGGATAGATTGAGTGTTGAATATCGTAATGGAGTGTCTGAGTTTATGGAAGTCGCAAAGCAACACATTGATGCAGAAGGTCGTGTTCGTTGTCCATGTGCAAATTGTTTGAATAGGAAAAGGAAGCGGTTAGATGAAGTTCATAATCATTTATACATGCCAGGAATATCACCAACTTACCGTACGTGGATTTATCACGGTGAGCAGTATCATTCTCAGTCACGGTTTTTTGATGTCGGCGAAGGGAGCAGTAGTTACAATCAACCTGCAAACGATGAGATCGCCGATATTTTGCATGACTTACAAGGTCCACAACTTGGTCATAGTGTTAGTGGTGACATGCCAGTGTTAAGTGGAAATGATCAAAATTTATTTAGTGAACTACTTGATGAGGCAAAAAAAATTCCATTCGAAGGTGCTGGAATGTCGATCTTGAATTTCGTTATGAAATTATTACACATTAAAGTGATCAACAGAATGACCAACAAAAGTATCGATATGATGTTAGAGTTACTGGCCCAAATGTTACCGGTTGGAAGCGAATTGCCTAAGTCCTACTACGAGGCAAAGAAAATGTTGCGTGATCTGGGAATGAGGTATGAATCCATTCATGCTTGTAAGTTTGATTGTGTATTACCAAGAGTCTAGTCAGATAATATATCAAAATATGTGTGCAGTAAATAAAAGTTTAATTCTATCTACTATAGAATAAGGAAACAAACAAGCGACAATTTCCATAATAACATACACTGCCTAAGTTATGGAATATTTTAAACTTAGCAGTGCCTCCCACTATTTTTACGTAATGCCGTAATCCCCAACGGAAAGACGAGAATTCAATAATTAAATCGAATTCCATAATGGGAAGAGGACCCCATGAATATATTTCGACTCACAGCAGAGGCACGGTCTCGCCTACGTATATTCACAGGTAGACAACTAATTGTCAATCACTCACTAGTGACTCCGAGGTTCCGGTCCTGGCCGTTTCTTGTTGTCGCTGCGAAGGCAGGCCCACAAGGAGACGTACCAAGGTTAAACTTGTCAATGATAAACTCAAGTTACTTGCTTAACCCTGACAGCTAGGGCACGTTCAGGATTCCGCTTTCGCTTGAATTTATCTAGTATCTAATATAAATTCGCCATAAATAAATTTCTATCAACTACACCCTCAAAGCAGAGGCACGGTCTCGGATGTAGTCAACGAAAAGATATTTATAAACCGTATTGACAAGACGGACCAAGAAACAAATATTCCAAATACTAGTTACTTTAAAACCTTATTAAGCGGGGATATTCCATTAAGTGTCATACACCCTAAATCTAATCAAATTAGATTATAACATGCATGTATAAAGTTAAGACAACATGATTAAACATTGAATAAAACAAGCTAATCATTTATAGAGGCCTAGAATCAGACTCGCTCTGATACCATTTTGTAGGGGTTTTAGGGGGGAATAATCCGGTAACGCAGCGGAAGCGGCGGAAGATCGTATCTTCCGATTTCAAAACTTTTTCTTGGATTAATTAAATAAACATATTTATTTAATTATCCAATAATCAAATTATGAAATAAAATTCAAATAAATCATATTTAAGTGAATTTACCAAATTACCCTAATATTGGTATTTTGTCAATTTTAGTCCGAAATTGATCTAATCAATTTTGAATGATTTTAAATCATTTCTAAGATGAACTTAGCATGTTCAAAACATCAAAACACCAAAAGCACCAAAAATCCCAAAATCTATTCATTTGGCCGAATGTCACCTAAGGTGGGCATTTTGTCCATTTGGTCATTTCATGCTTCAAAACACATCCAAATGTAATCCAATCAACATGAAACTTTATATGCATCATATACACACCCAAATACACAACATATATGAAAATGCCCAAAATTGGAATTGGTCAAGAACCCTAATTTTTCAATTTCCTCAAATTGGACAAATTAGACCAAATTGGTTAAATTCAACACTTCAATCATCTTTCTTCCATCCAATCAAAGTCTCAACACAATGAAACAACTCAAGATCAAATCTAGGTCATCTAAGAGTGGGTCAACAACTCTAGATTAGCAACATGGTTTCCAAAACCTTAAAAGAAAGCTTATAACTACAATAGTCACAATCTTCCTTCATCACACATGCTCAACACTTCCAACCAAACTTCCATCATCAAAAACACAAAGAATAAAGAAAAGAATAACTTAAGAAAATCATATGTTATAGCCTAGATCATAAGGAACAAGTTCTTATCTAATAGTAAGTTGGAAAAACTTACTAAATCCAAGCTTTTCTTTAGTTTTTCCTTTTCTTCTTCACTAGCTTCCTTGTTTTTTCTTTAATGGAGTTTATGTCAAAGTGAATTAGGTTATCAAATGAAAGTGAAATGAAAACTATAAATACTTGCTACACTTTTAGCCTTGGCCGAATTTGGCCAAGCCAAATGCAAGAATAATAATTTCAATTTCATTTCACCTTTTATCTTATCAACTTTAATAAATATCTAAAAACACTTTAAAGATATTAATACAAAGTCAACAAAGGCAACCAAGAGAAATATAACCCTTATATTCTTAAGGTATTGGCCGAATTTAACAAGAAATAAAGGAAAAGATATTTTCATTTTTCAAACAATTTTGAACAAATATCTTAAGAAGTCAAAATCAATTTGACAACCTTTTCCTTTAATGTATAAGTCAACAATTGCAACTTATAATCACTTCCTAACTTTATCATTTAATGATATATTTATATTTTAATTATATTAATCATTTAACAATTAAATAATTAAATAATTAATTAAATACAAATATATCAAATATATGTATTATATTTACTTTAAATATCTCAAATACATATATTGATGATATATGTCAAATACCTTTATCTGACTATTTATTAATGTGTATTTAATAATATCATATATTAAATACAAATACACATTAATTAGGAAATGACGGTTCGGCCCGTTCGCATGTATTTTTCGTTTAACGATTAAACGATTTATAAATAATCATCATTATTCATAAATGTTGCTCTAGTGCTCTACGAGTATGTTTCATTATTGAGACTCTCTAGATTCAGGTATATCCGTCACGAAATCCAATTTCATGTGCATAATCTATCCACCCGTAGATTATGACGATCATAGATAAACTAGCTGAATCATACAGGTCGAGGTCATTGCATACGTATAATCCCTCCGTCACAGGTATCCGGATAATACCAGAGATATAGATGTAAACGTCAAATCTCTAAAGGTATTATCCCGTCGACGTATCAATTAGCAATCTTTAAATAACACTCGGAACTTACTTCCGATGTATACTGTGGCCACAGATTTAACAGACTGCTAAATATATATTGACTACCTATGCTCTGTACACAGAACTGACGGATCCTATCTTGACACACACATGATATCCTGAGGATCGGTCCACACCCAACGAACAGGCGGAGGTCTGATCTAAATAGATCGGTGACGTGACTGCCATCTAAGTGTGGAGGATGTCTCATACATCCACAGTGGTATCTCAAGTCGAAGGACCACTATGCTACTCAACCCGAGAAGATTCTTATTGACGTGGCTGTACCATCCATTAAGAATCTTCGGTGAGCCGTTCAGTGTTTATCCATTATAAACACCTACACGTCTATACGAGTCTCCATAGACTCATGGTTCATTGGGATAAACCATCGGACCAAGTCTCGATATACGACATGTACTGATCTCAACGGATTTGACTAACCGACCCGTGTTAGCAAATCTTGACCAGGAACTATATTTGATAATATACATATAGCAGTGACACTTCCCAATGTCAATTACAAACTAACTTTGTAACTGTGTACTGCATTATATATTATCGGGCCTTTGTCTAATATATACATATCACTAAACCACATTTAGTTTCAATCTAATCGTAATCAGATCGAATACGTATATAAGAACAAGAGGTGCAACCATAAATAAGTAATATTATGGAATAAGGGGATGTTCGTATTCATGAATCAGACATAAATACGGTCCGGATTGGCGCTCTGAGCACCAACCCCAACAATTTCTCCCACTTGCTCTAGTGCCAATCCACGGTATCATATACACGTATCAATGTGCATCATATGCACATGGCCCTCAAAAGCTCACCAGTACTTAAGAGACAAGAAACAAGTCCGCTATGAAATGTCGAGTTTGTCAAACAAACTCTATCGTTTCCCATAGTCAGTATCATTCATATTTTGTAGAATCTAAATTATACATTAATATGAAATGGATGCTATATCTGTATTATGCTACAGCTACTAAGTTGTCCAAGTATTGAGGGATCAAATCCAAAAATACTATGAGGACAACCGCAAGCACAACACCAATTTAAAACTTATATTTTATAAGGTTACTATGCAACTTCATAAGTCAATACTTCAAAAGTTGCATTTGATTCCACTAAAAAGTAGAATCATTCGTGACACTCCCACTGCATCTTTTGTGACTCTTTATGACGTAGACTGTCTAACGTCATAATTAGTCTCAAAACTAATATGACCCTAATGGTTGCAGACTATATTCTCGATGAATTAGAAACTCGTTCTTAATATCTCAAAGATCACAAAGAACGTGTTTCAAGATCCATCATATGGTCTATAGGATGTAAAAATAACTCATAACAATTACGATTAAATCAATATCTATAATCGCACATTATAAAGTATTTATTATGTCATCATCAAATGATACATAAGATTGATTAGACATTCTAATCAATATCTCTTTCGAAAAATGAATCATCCTTTACGAAAAATGAATACTTTATATAAGACACACAATAACTGTCGAACAGTTATACTAAATGTCATACAGATAGCCTTGTTATGTCTTTCATTAGATCATATCTAATGTACGACTAATAGGAGTATCTCAAAAGTCTCTTGGTTTTATATCTTATATAAAACTTTATATCGTATATAAAAGAGACTACTCCCACTTTTATCACGGAGTAAAGAAGACTTAGGTAAATCTTTTACCTCATAAACATCTCATTATTACTATAATAATGACAATGTCGTTAAGATATATAACACTAGAAAGTAATATGTACGCTCCCACTAACCCTTCTAATCACATATGTATTCTATATACTTGTTGGATAATATGACCTATAGCGTCACTATTTGCACAGATCATTGTGTTGCTGTAGCAAATTAACTATGTAACAAGGAAATTGCACTCTCGTCATTTGTGATTAGATCACCTAGCCGTAGTATTATCGAGACTGGACATCGATAATGCGGAATAGGCTAGTATTGCACTTGCGCGCGTTATGAGGGCACAACGGCATAGTTCTCATATATATAAGTATTGGATACTTGTGCAAGTGCGATAAGAGGTCGTGTTTCACCGATGGTACGGGAAACAGCTTCGCTCTGGATAGACCCTTCGGAATCCCATTGGTATTATGACTAGGTGTCTATGGGAGGCCGAAATCAAGGTAGGTATGTATAGTCTTAACCTGAGACTTGCATCACTAATACTTACGATAATCGATAAACTTTGGTTTGGGTGGTTGGGGGATCTTAACTGGTTTTGTGTTCACCTCTTCTGGGTTTATCAGGAATCGTAGTGTATTGGATGTGATGTCGAGACGGAAGTATCACTCTAGTCATAGTGGAGATGATGTCACGCATGATACGGTATTAGTGCTCTTAAGTGATGCGCATCCAATCGTGATATTATGACCAGGTCATGAATATCCGATTATAGAGACTAGTTACCAGACATCCGATATGGTTTCGGACGGGGCAGACACTTATCCAGCCCCAGCCCTAGCACATGACTATCCGATACTGGGCCGATATGCACAATACAATTGTATACTACGCTTGATACAGATCTTAATATTCTTAAATGGATATGTCCGGAGAATTGGGTAGACTTGGTGCTTTGCTAGGAGTCGACCTTGTCTCGTAAATCGGTAGAACGTAGTACTTGGTACGTACGTGATTCGGATACTCCGACGACCGTATTTACAGCCAATATATATCCGGAGATCTCATGGGTCGCTTCCCGATAATCCACCGATGACGCACAACTCGCACTCTTGAATAATCTGGGATTATAATAGAAGAGAGAGAAAATTAATCTAGGATTAATTACAGAGATATTTTATCTAGGATAAAATATCGTCTAGAGAGAAATAACGATTAATTTGGAATTAATCGGTAAATTAATATATTCGATATATTAAACGAAATTAGATTTCGACGCGGAATTAAAATTAGATTTTAATTCGGGCGAACGAATTAATTTAGAATTAATTCGTTAGCGACATGAATAGTGAATTCGCTAGGCGTAATCATTTAATTACGACGCGACGGAAAACTCGCTAATTGGGAATTAGCGAACCCGAGCCCGAGTGTGATTGCGAGCGTATTCGTATTTCGAATTCGAGTGCGGCGACACAAGTCACATCAAGCGTCAAATCAATCGTCACATCAAGCGTCAAATCAAAAGTCACTTTGAGTGATTGATTGATTTGATTAATGGATTGAGTGAAAGACACTCAACATATCACTTTAAAGTAGATATGACTTGATGGACTTTTGATTTTGGAGTGTGGAACACTCAAGCTTATTACATTCAATTTATTTGACTTTTTAAAAGTTAAATAATTGGTAAATCATTTATTATTTTGGAAAAATATATAAACAAATGATTTACAACTTTTGTAATAACTTAACACAATTTCATCTCTCTCAAAATTCTCTCTCTCTCACGCAAACAAAAGCTTTGCTCACTGGTTTTGAACCGTTCAGGTGGCGTGAATTTGGGAAGCAAGAGTGGGTTTTCATGGTGAAAATTCAAGTGCTAGCACACTTACGAGTCTTGCGAAGGTGGTAGGGAGGTTCGACCATGAGCCGGGATCCATCCGACGATGCATGGAGCTCCATTTCGCAGTTCAAACACTGAAGACAGTGGGCAGTGGACTGCATGCAGTGGTGCCGAAGGCAGTGCGTTTTTTGGGCTTGATTCGTCTTCAATTCGACATAACCGATCAATGTGAGTATTCCGCTACCTCCGTTGATGTATTCACGCATGTTTTCATGTCTTGATTTGATCTTGGGACCTTAGAAAAATTCAACAATGGCATCAAGCGCTAATGTTGCAAGCATGAAATTTTAGGGATTTAAAATTTGGGTAAATGTGATTTGAGCATGATTTGAATAAATTGTTTGTTTGAGTATGCTTATAGCATGTTTAATTTCATTTTGGTTGGACTAATTTGACGAAAATTGATTTGGAATAATTTTCCCCAATTTATTCACCTTGGCCGAATGTGTGTTGGATTTTGGATTCTTGGAATTTTGATTTTTTGATTCATTTGATGAGTTGGAATCAATTAGGTTGATGTTAATTTGAATCGAATTGGATTGGATTTCGAATTGGACGAAAACCCCAAAATCTTTGAGTTGGCCGAATGTGACTAATGCCCTAATGTCTTGGTGATTTTGATTTTTGAACATTGGATGTATTGGAAATCATTTAGGATGTGATTTGATGTCGATTGTGGGTTCGATTGGATTGAAACCGAATCGGACACAAAATCCCTCTTTTGGCCGAGACCTTTAAGCATGAAGATGGGTTTGATTTTTCAATTTGTGTGTTGGACATATGATAATGAATCAAGCATGATTAATTGGACTAATATGGTGTTTTAGAAATGTTGATTTAGTTGATTGATCATGTAATACACTTTGGTAATTAAATTGGGAAAATTGGATTTTTTGAATTTAATTATTTTGGCCTAATTTTGGAAATTGGATTTAAATGTTGTATTTGGACCTATTGGGCTTGATTTATCAAGTTTGGTTTAGGCCAAATGGATTGGATCCAATTGGGCCCAAAACCTTAACCATAAAGCCCAAATGCGACTTAATGAACCTTTAAAGTTCAATTGGGCCTAATGGGCCAAGATTGATTTATGGGCTTATGGGGTAAATCCCGGATTGGACTTTGGTTATCGGTTTGACTCGAGTTGACCAAAAGTCCACGCCTTAAGAAATCAATCAAAAGCCCATTGGACTTTAATTGAATTGACGTTGGACGTTAATCGGTCTTTGAGACGCACTACGATTAGATTTGGAATTTAAATCGTAAAAGGTTTATTAAATAAAAGTGTAATATTTAATTTAGAATTGAATAGTGAATTAGTATTAAATACATGTTAAATTGGATTTAATGATGTAGTTTAATTTAATTCATGAATTCGTACTTTAAGTACTTATTCGCAAAAACGAGTTTGACTCGAACAAAATCAAATCGTTGTTTGAACATTGGATGATCACTTAATTATCAGATTAATTAATTTGATTAGATTGATTGATAGCATGCTTATGTGTGTGAATACGTGGTTGTGTTGAATGAATAATGCATATCGGATGGATATTAGATAGGTGGGCAATTTTAGAAATTGTTGTAATAAATTTGATTTATTAAATTGGACCTGCGTGTCCAGCCTTATCACCTTCTTTCTCTTTGTATTCTCTTCTCACCTATTCCCCTCTATGTATATGAGGTTTCTTTAGAAGTGTAGTGTAACGGGTAGAAGTAGTACAAGTGCTAGCTTGAGTGAGAAAGGGAGAGATTTGATCTAGGATCAATGTGTAAAGTATCCATCCGCATATCACTATTAATTTACTTTACGCGCTTTATGATGTTTAGAAGCATGCTTAAGGGTGTATGATGATGAGACCTAACAAAGATAAATAAATTGGTTGCCAATTACGCGAAAATACCTCAATTTATATTAAGCAAATATCCTTCCATTGAATGATTCTTGTTCAAGATCCGAAGTTGGCATTGGTTTGTTTGGCCAAAGTCAAGACCTTTGTCAATCAAGGATGTACTTGAATCATGAGAGTTTTGTTGCATATCGGTGTCTTGTCCAAATCGTGATTTTTATTGGCCAAAGTCAAGATCACTTTTGTCCAATGACATTGATTACGAAACTTTCCTCGTCAATGGGTCCCGCTTAACTGGAATCATTAGGTTTGTTTTTGGCCAAAGCCAAGGCCTAGATGATTCGGAGGATAGGGTTAGGAAAATGTAATGGATACATTGACATTATACATATGTTTCGGACTTGGATGTCCACCTAACCGGATCTAGGAATTGGATGAGATCCAATTGATCATAGAGATCTACCTAAGTTAAATAGCATACAGCTTTATTGGCCAAAGTCAAGGTTGTGTGTTATTTAATAGGATCCTAGCCCACTAGGAAACGCGGTTTCCCGAGTACTCACACAGAGGGTTAGAGGCTCGACGAAAAATAGTGGGAGGCAAGTATTGAATTTACAACATTCGTTCAATTACTCGCTAAACACGCTCATTTATATTTTTTTCGTCATATTAATCAAAAGTATTAGTTGGACTAATATTTTATGTTGTTTTAAAATATATATAGTTGGACTATATACAAACACATTCAATATATAGTTGATTTTATAATTGGATTATAGTAATCAATATAATTGAATTAAAATGATAGTTGATTTTATAATTGGATTATAGTAATCAATATTAAATTATAGTTGATTAAATAATTGGATCATTGTAATCATTATAATAAATAGTACCTTATAAAATTGATTAAATAGTTGGACTATTGAAATCAAATAAAGAATTAAAAAGATGAATATTAATCCTTGGATTAAATGTTTTAAATGATTTAATTTTCAATTGGGAATTAATAATAGGTTAATTTATTTGATAAAATAACTTATTATGACTAAGCCCATTATTAAGCAAATAGTAGAGCATAAAGTTTGGAAGATTTATGTGATGATGACTTTAGTGCTTAATTAATATACTTATAATAAATCTATCTTTAGATTTAAAAGTATTAAAATTGCAATTAATAATTCTTGGAGAATTAATTGACTATTCTAGTGGAGAAAAGTCAAAGTTTGCAATTGGGCATGTAGCACAAGGTGCACATCGTTTCGATATTCCGAAACCCAAGGCTTGGCCAAAGGTTTGTGAAATATTGAAAAGATAATTGACATATCCCAAAGTGACTACCATTTGGATATGGAAGACACGAAGGAGTTAAAGAAAGGGCGAGACTCTAACTTTAAAAATATTTGTCAAAGTTATGTTTACTACTAGTATTGAAATTGGATTTTAAATACTTAGTGTGGTACATAATACATATATGTATTGACGTTCAGAATCCTCTATAAGATGGATACTGACTTCAAGCCGAGATTTCTCTACAAATCGGAAACTGGACGAAAGTCGCTGTTTCGACCGTAGATACCTAAGTTTAGGAACTACCCTTTGGGTATGTACTTAAATTAGGAAATGTTATAATGTAACTAGTTTGACTAGAGACATTATCTCTATATCAGTGTTTAATCCGATGCGGATAAAACCTTTATATTCTAGAACACTAAAGTGTTTCATTATATAAAGATGATACTGAGATAAATACATTGGATGTAAATAACAGAATTTATATTTTGAATATAATAAAATCTCAAACATATAAAATGACAAATAAATAGCTCAAATTGATTTGATCAATGGAGACTTATTTGTGGCATTGTTGTCTAGGACACAATTAAACAAGACTCGTATATCCACACTTTGAAGAGTGGATACTAGGACTGATTTGACTATTCAAATAAGGTCTACGAATCTAGTTTATTAGGTTAAATACCTAAAATACTATTTACTTGGTAATAGTAAAAGGGCCACCGATCTGTTAGCCCTATTCATGGTGAATTAAGTGGGCCCATATCTAGCTAGGCTAGATGTGAACATGAATATTTCGTGACCTTAACGGATGTAGCATCACGTTGTGGTTATGTGTTTCTTTTGAAGAACACAGATCGGAAACTTTTGAAGTTTCGACACGAAGAAAAAAAACAACAGATCGACTATAGTGTTATTCCGCCACGGTAAGACCGAAATGGAAAATACTTAAGGAGTAAGTTTCATATATAAATGAAAGAGTAAGAGTACGGTGTTCTTCATGTGAGGACTCCTCCCGAGACACGTCAGTTAGACGGTGTGTCTGTGAACTAAAACCGAATTTTGTTGGACATGATAAGGTTATCACGAGTCGCTCTGAGCTACTATTTCCTTCTACAGGATATGTATTAACAGTGCAAAACTTATTTAGAATAAGGTTCCATATAAATCTGTTTGACAGATATCATATAGGATATGAACAGGGAAGAAACGAGGTTTCTCATTCCTGATAATTTGGGTATGCCAGGCATAGCGTTTGGATGATACCAAACTAAGGACCCAAATTGGATAAGTGCCAATATAGGTTATCCTAAGGGAAACCTTAAGTATAGTACTTATAAATCCCACATGAGAACAATGTGATTGTTGCTCACCATGCGGTTTTCCTGAGAGAAATACCGATATGCAGTGGTCAGTGGGAGGATAGTGATACTCGATGAAAATCGGAGTAATACTATTCAAGGCACGAAGTCCTTAATGGAACACAAATAGTTCATCTATGATGAAACTATACCATTAATCTTCAAATACACAAGAACTTCGTAAATCGGATAGAATCAGAAAAAACCTAGGGTATGGGTTTCTGATCTCACCCATAATGATGTCAATCTTATGGAGGTGTACCATCCGACTACGTTTTGAGGAAGTGATACAAGGTATCGACTCTCTGTTATGGCAAAGTGCCATGAATCCGAAATGGATTCCATGTATAACAACTATTTGGATACTAGTTGTTGTACCACAAGGCATTGTGCCTATTGGTACATTAAACGTCTTCAAGGAAGACATACATGGATGGCAACATACCAACGTACAAAGCTAGGCTTTTGACGAAAAAGGTATCGCTATCAACATTGTGTTAATAACGATTCAACCTTTTACCTGTTGCCATGGTAAATCCATTTTGAAAAATGCTTGAAAATAACTGTATATTTCATTTATGAAATGTGTCAGTATAAATCAAAATCGCTTTCTGAAAAGGAAACCTTTTGGAGGATGTTTACAACATCCTGACGATTTTGTATAACCGACAAACAAGGTTTGCGGGTTATTCGATCCATGTTTGGATCAATGCAAGCATAAGGTTCTTGGAACTGACGTTTTGAAATAATCATAATGGTTTATGATTGACTCAAAACGAAATAATTCTTGTGTATATAAGGAGGTTAGTGGAGAGCGCACTAACAGTGAAATTCCCATATTCCCATATAGCTATTGGTGAAAGCTTGGCTTTCATAAATATTCTTTCATAGAAATTCTCCGTAGAATTCTGGGGAGTAACAACCTTTATTCAAGGAATAAAGATCTACTGGGATATATTGGAGTTGTTAACACTCTCTGGGAAATTGTACATTTAAAATGTACTTGTATTGGTGTCTCATACGCTTCGAGCATATGGAGTCACAATCGGGTCAATCCAAGTGATAGTCACTGGATTGAAGTTAAGAACATCTGTTAGTATCTCTGAGAACTAAAGATGCTATCTTTTACTATGGAGAAGGAGAACTTGAAGTGACTGGGATCACTGCAGCAAGTTTCCAAACGATTAAATACTGCGGTACTATAAAGTTTGAATAACGGGACAGTGAGCTGGAAATCTTCCAAGCAAGATAACTGTTGCCGAATAAACAACAAATGCGGATTATTGCTGCAGCTGAGGCAGCAATAGAAGTCTTTTGGGTCGAAAGTAAATCTAATTAGATTAGATATAGTTCTGTTAGCAGCTGAGCTAGGCGTCAGCACAGGCTAAGGAATTAAAGGTCTCATCGACGATCCAGATATATACTTATATATCTGATTCGTTCGGATCATACATCGTGGCGATGTGATGATCGTATAAATCGCGTCAAACGATAATCAAACAAATCCGCTGACGAAAACCTTTCCTCAGCAATTTGAGCGAACCTTATATAGTTCGGGTGTAGGACACTCGAGTGACTGGCTATGTGCCAAGTGGGAGATTGTTGGATAATATGACCCATAGCGTCACTATTTGCACAGATCATTGTGTTGCTGTAGCAAATTAACTATGTAACAAGGAAATTGCACTCTCGTCATTTGTGATTAGATCACCATAGATATATAAATGAAGAGAGGTCCCTATGATTAGTTCCTGGATTGAGATGATATGAGACAGTATCAGTCCACGAAGGATTAATCATTAAATATCCCTAGCCGTAGTATTATCGAGACTGGACATCGATAATGCGGAATAGGCTAGTATTGCACTTGTGTGCGTTGTGAGGGCACAACGACATAGTTCTCATATATATAAGTATTGGATACTTGTGCTAGTGCGATAGGAGGTCGTGTTTCACGATGGACGGGGGGAAACAGCTTCGCTCTGGATAGACCCTTCGGAATCCCATTGGTATTATGACTAGGTGTCTATGGGAGGCCGAAATCAAGGTAGGTGTGTATAGTCTTAACCTGAGACTTGCATCGCTAATACTTACGATAATCGATAAACTTTGGTTTGGTGGTTGGGGGATCTTAACTGGTTCTGTGTTCACCTCTTCTGGGTTTATCAGGAATCGTAGTGTATTGGATGTGATGTCGAGACGGAAGTATCACTCCAGTCATAGTGGAGATGATGTCACGCAGGATACGGTATTAGCTCTTAAGTGATGCGCATCAATCGGATATTATGACCAGGTCATGAATATCCGATTATAGAGACTATTACCAGACATCCGATATGTGTTTCGGACGGGGCAGACACTTATCCAGCCCCAGCCCTAGCACGTGACTATCCGATACTGGGCCGATATGCACAATACAATTGTATACTACGCTTGATACAGATCTTAATATTCTAAATGGATATGTCCGGAGAATTGGGTAGACTTGGTGCTTTGCTAGGAGTCGACCTTGTCTCGTAAATCGGTAGAACGTAGTACTTGGTACGTACGTGATTCGGATACTCCGACGACCGTATTTACTGCCCAATATATCCGGAGATCTCATGGGTCGCTTCCCGATAATCCACCGATGACGCACAACTCGCACTCTTGAATAATCTGGGATTATAATAGAAGAGAGAGAAATTAATCTAGGATTAATTACAGAGATATTTTATCTAGGATAAAATGTATAGAGAGAGATAACGATTAATTTGGAATTAATCGGTAAATTAATATATTCGATATATTAAACGAAATTAGATTTCGACGCGGAATTAAAATTAGATTTTAATTCGGGCGAACGAATTAATTTAGAATTAATTCGTTAGCGACGTATGAA
Source organism: Zanthoxylum bungeanum (assembly GCA_019454045.1). Lineage (NCBI taxonomy): Eukaryota > Viridiplantae > Streptophyta > Magnoliopsida > Sapindales > Rutaceae > Zanthoxylum > Zanthoxylum bungeanum. The sequence continues at coordinate 20,674 of SKCR01053054.1, read as the reverse complement.
TAGTGAATTCGCTAGGCGTAATCATTTAATACGACGCGACGGAAAAACTCGCTAATTGGGAATTAGCGAACCCGAGCCCGAGTGTGATGCGAGCGTATTCGTATTTCGAATTCGAGTGCGGCGACACAAGTCACATCAAGCGTCAAATCAATCGTCACATCAAGCGTCAAATCAAAAGTCACTTTGAGTGATTGATGATTTGATTAATGGATGAGTGAAAGACACTCAACATATCACTTTATTAAAGTAGATATGATGATGACTTTTGATTTTGGAGTGTGGAACACTCAAGCTTATTACATTCAATTTATTTGACTTTTTAAAAGTTAAATTAATTGGTAAATCATTTATATTTTGGAAAAATATATAACAAATGATTTACAACTTTTGTAATAACTTAACACATTTCATCTCTCTCAAAATCTCTCTTCTCTCACGCAAAACAGAAAAGCTTGCTCACTGGTTTTGAACCAGTTTCAGGCGCGAATATTGGGAAGCAAGAGTGGGTTTTCATGGTGAAAATTCAAGTGCTAGCACACTTACGAGTCTTGCGAAGGTGGTAGAGAGGTTCGACCATGAGCCGGGATCCATCCGACGATGCATGGAGCTCCATTTCGCAGCCAAACATGAGACAGTGGGCAGTGGAATGCTGCAGTGGTGCGAAGGCAGTGCGTTTTGGGCTTGATTCGTCTTCAATTCGACATAACCGATCAATGTGAGTATTCCGCTACCTCCGTTGATGTATCACGCATGTTTCATGTCTGATTTGATCTTGGGACCTTAGAAAAATTCAACAATACTTTGACAATATCAGACAATCTGACGATATCAAAAATAGAGAACACATATTTCTGGAAGACTTATCCGAGTCTACAATAGGCTCTATAAGCTAGCACACTAAACTGCGATCTCAGCAGAACACAAACTCTAGGGCCATTTCAGAATGAACTCTTCAAATAAGGAATCACAAACTGATCTCTTATCTGAATAAGTCATCCAAAAACGCCATTTTGCATTCTTTAGCTAAAATATACAGTTTATTATCAACATTAACCAATATATCTTTAATTGTTCATTTAGTGTGACTAGAGATAAGTTTTCTCAGAATCTACAATAGATTGCTGAGTATAACATTTCTCACTGTCATACTGAATGTCAAACCTTTAATAAGCTCACAATGCTTTCGCTGCGCAAACAATTAGCACATCTTATGAACTAATTCATAATGAAAGCGTAATCAAGTTCAAAACTTGATCGTAGTAAGTTATGAACAATCTTAGATCTATGGTTCAATGGTGAACTTCCAGAATCGATATCAAATATCGCTTCCATTATAAGTTATAGGATAATTTTTTCTTCAGAAGAAAACAACGGAACCATTAAGTATCAATACTCGTGAATGATTCTTTTATCCAATTGGACTTGTACGGAAGATGTATAAGGGTTGTTTCATCTTATTAATTACGTAGTTCCATTAATAATTTATCATTCTCACATTTGACTTCAATAAGTCAAGTTTTCCTCCAATAGTTAACATCTGATGTTACACACCAAGTAATAAAACGATTTTATTACTTAGAATCGTAGGAAAGATATTCTATTAAATAGAATACAATATTCTATTAAACAGAATAAACGATAAACTTTTACTTATACCCCGAGGTGTAAGTAATTTCCATTATATAACTATTATATAAAAGAAAGATTGAATCTCAAACTTTTCAAGATTCAAATTTTCTTTCTACCTATACATATCATTATGCAACTGTAGAAAATAATGGAACATTAATTAAAGAGATGAATTAGTGTTACTAACTGGAGTATAACCCCCAGAGTATTGAAACTAATTCGGTAAGATTCAATATCAAACGAATCAAATCATATAAGATTCAATTGCTCCCACTACTCAATTCCATCAAGATGGAATCGTGGAAGAATAATATTGAATATGAATCATATTCACTGTATAACCTTAGAACTAATTGCTTTAAATTCAAATGTTTATCGTATCAAAGATCTTTGAACAGTTCAAAGACATGTAATGAATTTTAAGGATCAAGTTTTCAAAATACTTTAGATTGAATATATTTGAACAAGTCAAAAATGTTCAATCTTCGTTTCATCAGAACAGATTGAAAATCTTGATACTTTCAAGACTTTCAATATGTGTTCCTTCAGAAACACGTAACTAAGTTATGACAATTCATCAACTAAGTTACGAAATAAAGAAAACTACCTTAAGCAATTATTATTTATTAAACTACATACATCCAATGTATCAGTTAAATAATTTGGTGGTCCAATGACAATCATTGGTTAAACGAGATCTTAATCACTTTCCTGAATACAATATTCATTAAATGGACAAGGATGTGTGGTGTGATCTAGTATCAAACCATCCTTTACCATACGGATTGAGCATCCAATACGTAAGTGATTAAATTCATAAAGCACCGTTCTAAATTATTTACTTTACCGAATAATTTTCTTAATGTTTATCTCTACGTCAATGACACTACTAGTTATTATAAAATATGTAACAATTGTTATAAAGAACAAGCGACTATCCAATAGTCGCAAGTTCCGATATCAAATATCAAAATAATTGTTAACAATATTTCAAATAACTAGACGGGAGATCTGGTATCCAATACCTATAGTTGTAGTATTGTGAAAATCGATATTTTCTATACACAAATATATGCATTTCCTTTCTTTAGCTTTACTATTTGCATTCAACTATTCACAACAATTGTAAATAACTGATTAGCAAATTGTGTCAGACACATTCCTTTAAAGGTAATTAAAGCTTAGAAACGTCATTACTAGATAAACAAATACTTAATAGGGCTTTCTAAATGCCAGTCAAGAATCTCGAGACATGATCTAATTCAAGTCAATTCTTACTGCATAAGAAACTATTATCTCTAAAGTATTATATCCTAAGGGATATCTATCTAGATTATCTATCATGACTTAGAAAACTAAGTCACTAACCATCTTTATTTTTCAAGAAAATCGGAACAACAGTTCCCGATGGTTTAGACTAATCTAATAATATCCTAGTCTATTAGTATCTAGAACCTATTCTAGAATAACTGCAACCAAGAGTCTAATCAGATAATCATATCAAAATATGTGTGCAGTAAATAAAAGTTTAATTCTATCTACTATAGAATAAGGAAACAACAAGCGGCAATTTCCATAATAACATACACTGCCTAAGTTATGGAATATTTTAAACTTAGCAGTGCCTCCCCCTATTTTACGTAATGCCGTAATCCCCAACGGAAGATGAGAATTCAATAATTAAATCGAATTCCATAATGGGAAGAGGACCCCATGAATATATTTCGACTCACAGCAGAGGCACGGTCTCGCCTACGTATATTCACAGGTAGACAACTAATGTCAATCACTCACTAGTGACTCCGAGGTTCCGGTCCTGGCCGTTTCTCGTTGTCGCTGCGAAGGCAGGCCCACAAGGAGACGTACCAAGGTTAAACTTGTCAATGATAATCAAGTTACTTGCGTAACCCTGACAGCTATGGCACGTTCAGGGATTCCGCTTTCGCTTGAATTTATCTAGTATCTAATATACATTCGGCATAAATAAATTTCTATCAGCTACACCCACACACTCAGCAGAGGCACGGGTCTCGGATGTAGTCAACGAAAAGATATTTATAAACCGTATTGACAAGACGGACCAAGAAACAAGTATTCCAAATACTAGTTACTTTAAAACCTTATTAAGCGGGGATATTCCATTAAGTGTCATACACCCTAAATCTAATCAAATTAGATTATAACATGCATGTATAAAGTTAAGAAAACCTGATTAACATTGAATAAAACAAGCTAATCATTTATGGAGCCTAGAATCAGACTCGCTCTGATACCATTTTGTATAGGGTTTTAAGGGGGAATAATCCGGTAACGCAGCGGAAGCGGCGGAAGATCGTATCTTCCGATTTCAAAACTTTTTCTCGGATTAATTAAATAAACATATTTATTTAATTATCCAATAATCAAATTATGAAATAAAATTCAAATAAATCATATTTAAGTGAATTTACCAAATTACCCTTATATTGGTATTTTGTCCATTTTAGTCCGAAATTGATCTAATCAATTTTGAATGATTTTAAATCATTTCTAAGATGAAATTAGCATGTTCAAAACATCAAAACACCAAAAGCACCAAAAATCCCAAAATCTATTCATTTGGCCGAATGTCACATAAGGTGGGCATTTTGTCCATTTGGTCATTTCATGCTTCAAAACACATCCAAATGTAATCCAATCAACATGAAACTTTATATGCATCATATACACACCCAACTACACAACATATATGAAAATGCCCAAATTTGGAATTGGTCAAGAACCCTAATTTTTCAATTCCTCAAATTGGACAAATTAGACCAAATTGGTTAAATTCAACACTTCAATCATCTTTCTTCCATCCACAATCAAAGTCTCAACACAATGAAACAACTCAAGATCAAATCTAGGTCATCTAAGAGTGGGTCAACAACTCTAGATTAGCAACATGGTTTCCAAACCTTAAAGAAAGCTTATAACTACAATAGTCACAATCTTCCTTCATCACACATTCTCAAACTTCCAACCAAACTTCCATCATCAAAAACACAAAGAATAAAGAAAAGAATAACTTAAGAACATATATGTTATAGCCTAGATCATAAGGAACAATTTCTTATCTAATAGTAAGTTGGAAAAACTTACTAAATCCAAGCTTTTCTTTAGTTTTTCCTTTTTCTTCTTCACTAGCTTCCTTGTTTTTTTCTTTAATGGAGTTTATGTCAAAGTGAATTAGGTTATCAAATTAAAGTGAAAGAAAACTATAATACTTGCTACACTTTTAGCCTTGGCTGAATTTGGCCAAGCCAAATGCAAGAATAATAATTTCAATTTCATTTCACCTTTTATCTTATAAACTTTAATAAATATCTCTAAAAACACTTTAAAGATATTAATACAAAGTCAACAAAGGCAACCAAGAGAAATATAACCCTTATATTCTTAAGGTATTGGCCGATTTAACAAGAAATAAAGGAAAAAGATATTTTCATTTTTCAAACAATTTTGAACAAATATCTTAAGAAGTCAAAATCAATTTGAAAACCTTTTCCTTTAATGTATAAGTCAACAATTGCAACTTATAATCACTTCCTAACTTTATCATTTAATGATATATTTATATTTTAATTATATTAATCATTTAACAATTAAATAATTAAATAATTAATTAAATACAAATATATCAAATATATGTATTATATTTACTTTAAATATCTCAAATACATATATTGATGATATATGTCAAATACCTTTATCTGACTATTTATTAATGTGTATTTAATAATATCATATATTAAATACAAATACACATTAATTAGGAAATGACGGTTCGGCCCGTTCGCATGTATTTTTCGTTTAACGATTAAACGATTTATAAATAATCATCATTATTCATAATTGTTGCTCTAGTGCTCTACGAGTATGTTTCATTATTGAGACTCTCTAGATTCAGGTATATCCGTCACGAAATCCATTTCATGTGCATAATCTATCCACCCGTAGATTATGACGATCACGGATAAACTAGCTGAATCATACAGGTCGAGGTCATTACATACGTATAATCCCTCCGTCACAGGTATCCGGATAATACCAGAGATATAGATGTAAACGTCAAGTCTCTAAAGGTATTATCCCGTCGACGTATCTATTAGCAATCTTTAAATAACACTCGGAACTTACTTCCGATGTATATTGTGGCCACAGATTTAACAGACTGCTAAATATATATGGACTACCTATGCTCTGTACACAGAACTGACGGATCCTATCTTGACACACACAGGATATCCTGAGGATCGGTCCACACCCCAACGAACAGGCGGAGGTCTGATCTAAATAGATCGGTGACGTGACTGCCATCTAAGTGTGGAGGATGTCTCATACATCCACAGTGGTATCTCAAGTCGAAGGACCACTATGCTACTCAACCCGAGAAGATTCTTATTGACGTGGCTGTACCATCCATTAAGAATCTTCGTTGAGCCGTTCAGTGTTTATCCATTATAAACACCTACACGTCTATACGAGTCTCCATAGACTCATGGTTCATTGGGATAAACCATTGGACCAAGTCTCGATATACGACATGTACTGGTCTCAACGGATTTGACTAACCGACCCGTGTTAGCAAATCTTGACCAGGAACTATGTTTGATAATATACATATAGCAGTGACACTTCCCAATGTCAATTACAAACTAACTTTGTAACTGTGTACTGCATTATATATTATCGGGCCTTTGTCTAATATACATATCACTAAACCACATTTAGTTTCAATCTAATCGTAATCAAATCGAATACGTATATAAGAACAAGAGGTGCAACCATAAATAAGTAATATTATGGAATAAGGGGATGTTCGTATTCATGAATCAGACATAAATACGGTCCGGATTGGCGCTCTGAGCACCAACCCCAACATATCCCTCTGGTCCACGTTCACCTGGTAAAGATATAAATATTTACTTGAGACTATTGATCGAGGAGTTACAAACATTATGGAATGTGGGTGTGCATACCTATGATGCAGCTTCAGAGCAGTATTTTCAGATGCATGCCGCATTATTATGGACCATTAATGATTTTCCAGCCTATGGTTCATTATCTGGATGGAGCACTAAGGGATACATGGCATGTCCAGTTTGTACGGATCATACACCTTCGCAACGATTACGGAATAAATCGGATACACGGGCCACATGAGATTTCTTGAGTCGAGTCATCCTTGGCGGAGGAGTAAATTATTTAACGGGCAACATGAACCTCAGAGTAAGCCCAGTCGATTGTCTGTATTTGACATACTTTGCCAACATCAACATCTCAAAGACAACACACCAGGTAAACATCCTAATAATAGAGATAAAAATCGAAAACGGTTACCTGAAGAGTTGAATTGGACAGGAAAAGTATTTTCTTTGAGTTAGAATATTGGGGGACTCTGAGTTTGCGACATAATTTGGATGTAATGCATATAGAGAAAAATATTTGTGAGAGTTTAGTGGGTACACTATTCAATATTCCGGGTAAGACAAAAGACACTGTAAATGCTAGATTGGACCTACAAGATCTTAGAATTCGCAGTGAATTGCATTTACAAGACTCCTCTCGAGGTTTTATTAAGCCTCCTGCTAGTTATGTGCTCAATCAATCGAAGAGAAAATCATTCTGTGATTGGCTGAAAATGGTTAAATTCCCTTATAATTATGCATCCAATATTGGGCGTTGGGTCAGAGATGATACAATAACGGGATTAAAGAGTCACGATTGTCATGTGCTGCTCGAGATTCTCCTTCCTGTTGGCATTCGACCTTATCTCCCCCGGAATGTATGCGACGCCGTACTTGATCTATGTGGCTTCTTTAAACAATTGTGTCAGAGGACATTAAGCACATCTGTTATTGACGACCTTGAGCGAGGAATCGTGATAATCCTATGCAAGCTGGAGCAATTTTGCCACCCGCTTTCTTTGATGTCATGGTACATCTGGCTGTGCATTTACCGGATGAAGCTAGAAAGGGAGGTCCTGTCCATTACAGATGGATGTATCCCATTGAGAGGTACTATATATATATATATACAGTTTTATATAAGAAAATTTGTAACCGTTTTTATGTGCATAGATTTAGTGTTAATGCAAACTTGTTGTCATATCTGCAGAGCTTTGGGAGATTACAAACAATATGTCAAAAACAAGGCACGACCTGAAGGTTCAATAGCTGAAGCTGTTATAATAAATGAAGCAATAACATTTTGTTCGATGTACATGCAGAATATTGAAAGTCATTTCAATCGTCGGCCACGAAACTATGATGGAGATGCAAGTAATAGCCAAGAGATCACAGTGTTTCGTCAAAATTACAGACCATTTGGGGCAGTAGGTGTCAAATTACTAACCCGTCAGGAAGTTCAACGTGCGCATTGGTTTATATTGAGTAATTGTGATGAAGTGCAACCGTATTTAACGTAAGTTTTTCTGGTGCATCATTACTGAATTTTTTCCATACATTAACCGTGATAATTTATTGTAGGCAACATCTAACAATGCTACAAATTGCTGGTGACCATAATGTTGATGAAACCCACAAAAAAGAATTTCCTAAATGGTTTGAGACAACTGTAAGTTATAATATTTTATATTTATTTTGATCCTAACATTAGACATTTCAGTTTGTTATATTAACACATATATTTCATTGTCAGATTATTAATCAAGTGGAAAATGGTCAATTGGACTCGCAATCCTCGTTGGTTTCTTTGGCTTATGGGCCTCAAATACAGGCGTATGAGTACAGTGGATGTATTGTCAACGGAGTTAGATTTCATACCGAACAGCGAGATGTTAATCATGTGACTCAAAATTCTGGAATTGTAGTCCAAGGAGAACACGGCTCATATGTAATTGACTTCTACGGCGTATTGCAATCGGTCATTGAGTTCATATATCGACCCAGACGACATACTGTGCTATTCCAATGTAAGTGGTTTGACACTAATGCCAGAAAGAGGAGAATTCAAGTTAGTAATCATCTCACGTCAATTAATGTTCAACGTTGTTGGTACAAGAATGATACATACATTTTTTGTACGCAAGCACGTTCAGTGATATATATACCTGATCCTAAGTTAGGAACTGGATGGATGGTGGTAGAAAAGTTACAACATAGAGCCATTTGGGACACGCAGGAGAAATAGAGAGTTGACATATCAGATGAAACACAAGAAGTCTCCGGCAATTTTGAAGTTCCTGAACAGATATTTGTTGGACCAACTGCCAACGTTCCTGAAAATATAACATTAACTCGATCTAGTACAGACGTTGAGCTAATTCCTCATTCTGAAGTGAGCGTTGAAGTAGCAAGTGAAGAACAATTTGACACTGAAGATGACTTCGATTCCAGTCACGAATCCTCAAATATCGACGATAATAGTGATTAATTATGAAGTTACAGTATTTTGTGATGGATGAATAATTTTATGGATTAATGTATGGTTGTTGATTTTAATTACTCTTTAGATATGGTTGAAATATTAACGTAATGATTAATAGTATAACTATGATATGAATGAGTTTTTGCTCCTGAGCCGAGGAAGAAGAGAAGCACTGGTTTTAGGGATGTAAAGGACATTTAGCGTCGAAATAATTGACTTTTAGCGTCGCAGTAGTCGACGCTAATTGTTAAGCGGGTTATTGAAAAATTAGAGTTTTTTTTTCGGGAAATTTAATTTTTATTTAGCGTCGAAATACTATAGTCGATGCTAGATGTCTTACATTTAGCGTCGCCAATTGTATTGCGACGCTATATGTCTTTACTTTAGCGTCGAATGTTATATTTCGACGCTAAATAAAAATTAAATTTCCCGGAAAAAAACCCTAATTTTTCAATAACTCGCTTAACAATTAGCGTCGACTACTGCGACGCTAAAAGTCAATTATTTCGACGCTAAATGTCCTTTACATCCCTAAAACCAGTGCTTCTCTTCTTCCTCGGCTAAGGAGCAAAAACTCATTCATATCATAGTTATACTATTAATCATTACATTAATATTTCAACCATATCTAAAGAGTAATTAAAATCAACAACCATACATTAATCCATAAAATTATTCATCCATCACACATTAATCATTAAATATCCCTAGCCGGAGTATTATCGAGACTGGACATCGATAATGCGGAATAGGCTAGTATTGCACTTGTGTGCGTTGTGAGGGCACAACGGCATAGTTCTCATATATATAAGTATTGGATACTTATGCAAGTGTGATATGAGGTCGTGTTTCACCGATGGTACGGGAAACAGCTTCGCTCTGGATAGACCCTTCGGAATCCCATTGGTATTATGACTATGTGTCTATGGGAGGTCGAAATCAAGGTAGGTGTGTATAGTCTTAACCTGAGACTTACATCGCTAATACTTACGATAATCGATATACTTTGGTCTTAGTGGTACAGGCTTTAACCGGTTCTGCGTACACCACTTCTGGGTTTATCAGAGAGTCGTAGTGTATTGGATGTGATGTCAAGACGGAAGTATCACTCCAGTCATAATGGAGATGATGTCACGCAGGATACGGTATTAGTGATCTTAAGTGATGCGCGGCCATCGGGATATTATGACAAGGTCATGTATATCCGATTATAGAGACTAGTTACCAGACATCCGACATGTGCTTCGTACGGGGCAGACACTTATCCAGCCCCAGGCCTAGCACGTGACTATCCGATACTGGGCTGATATGCACAATACAATTGTATACTACGCTTGATACAGATCTTAATATTCTTAAATGGATATGTCCGGAGAATTGGGAAGACTTGGTGCTTTGCTAGGAGTCGACCTTGTCTCGTAAATCGGTAGAACATAGTACTTGGTACGTACGTGATTCGGATACTCCGACGACCGTATTTACTGCCAACTTATCCGGGGATCTCATGGGTCGCTTCCCGATAATCCACCGATGACGCACAACTTGCACTCTTGAATAATCTGGGATTATATAGAAGAGAGAGAAAATTAATCTAGGATTAATTACAGAGATATTTTATCTAGGCTAAAATATCGTCTAGAGAGAGATAACGATTAATTCGGAATTAATCGATTAAATTAATATATTCGATATATTAAACGAAATTAGATTTCGACGCGGAATTAAAATTAGATTTTAATTCGGGCGAACGAATTAATTTAGAATTAATTCGTTAGCGACGTGAATAGTGAATTCGCTAGGCGTAATCATTTAATTACGACGCGACGGAAAAATCGTTAATTTGGAATTAACGAACCCGAGCCCGAGTGTGATTGCGAGCGCATTCGTATTTCGAATTCGAGTGCGGCATCGCAAGTCGCATCAAGCGTCAAATCATTCGTCACATCAAGCGTCAAAACAAATGTCACTTTGAGTGATGTGATTGATTGATGTGATTGATTGATTGAAAGACATGTCACTTTATTAAAGTTGATATGACTTGATGGACATTGATATTGGAGTGTGGAACACTCAAGCTTATTACATTCAATTTCTTTGACTTTTTGAAAGTTAAATTAATTGGTAAATCATTTAATATTTTTTGGAAAATATATAAACAAAATGATTTACAACTTTTTTAATAACTTAACACATTTCTTTCTCTCTCATTTTGCTCTCTTCTTCTCACGCCCAAAAGCTTAGAAGTTCACTGGTTTTGAACCAGAAATGGCGTGACACTAAAGGGAAGCAAGAGTGGTTTTTCATGGTGAGAAATCAAGTGCTAGCACAATTACGAGTCTTGCGAAGGTGGTAGGGAGGTTCGCCCATGAGCCGGGATCCATCGGACGAGGCTTGGAGCTCCGTTTTCTCAGCTCAAATCTGAAAATCGAAGGCAGTGGACTGCTACAGTTGGCGCCCTTGGCAGTGAGGTTTTTGGGCTTCATTCGTCTTCAAATCGACTCAACCGATCGATGTGAGTATTCCGCTTCCTCCGTTGATGTGTTCACACAATGTTTTCATTGCTTGTTTGATCTTGGGACCTAGATTAATTCCAACATGCACTGCCATCAAATGATTCAAAATTGGTGATCAAATTCCTTAAAAAGAATATTTTAACTCGCTTCGGAACACCTCAGGCTATTATCAGTGATGGTGGCACATATTTCTGCAACAAATATTTTGATGCACTCCTATCCAAATATGGAGTTACTCATAAAGTTTCCACTACTTACAATCCACAGTCAAATGGACAGATTGAAGTTTCAAACAGGGAGATCAAAATAATCTTGGAGAGAACCGTTGGATCAACAAGGAGGGACTGGTCTACAAAACTGGATGATGCAGTATGGTCCTATCGGACAGCTTACAAGACACCCATTGGTATGTCCCCATATCGAATGGTGTTTGGGAAAGCATGCCATCTACCAGTTGAGCTTGAACACAAGGCGTACTGGGCATTGAAGAAGTTGAATCTTAATCTACAAGTTGTAGGAGAGAAACGACTTCACCAACTCAACGAATTGGAAGAATTTTGCCTACAGGCTTATGATAATGCCAGATTATACAAAGAAAAGACCAAGAAATGTCATGATCAAAAAATAGTACGCAGGTAATTGGAACCAAGGCAACATGTGTTGTTGTACAATTCAAGGTTGAAACTTTTCCCTGGAAAGTTGAAATCAAGGTGGTCAGGTCCATTTGTGATCACTTAGGTTTTACCATATGGAGCTGTTGAGTTACTTGATCCCAATACCAACGAAACATTCAAAGTTAACAGCCAGCGTGTCAAGCACTACTGGGGAGAATCATTTGAGCGACAAAAAGAAAGTGTCACACTTTCAGATCCAGTCTAACGTTCGGGCAGTCATGTCTAGCTGACGACTTTAAACTTAGCGCTAGCAGGGAGGCAACCAATGCAATTTGTGTATATATTGTGATCTGATGTGTTTTATTTTTGTGTGTTTAAGTTTTGCAGGTAAAGTCATTTCACGATGAAATAAGCTCTCGCATATCTTCACAAGAAATTTCATTCTCTCCCTCAAAAATCTCTGATGAAAGTCTACAAAGCTTGCTTGGAACGAATGAGACTACTAATGATAAAAAGGTATTCCTAATGAAATTCGTTGGATTATTGAAGCACGGGTCCGATTGGCAGGTGAGTCCTCTGACTCTTTTATTTCACATCTGCCTAGTTTAGGAAGAAGCACCTATGCTAAAAAGAGAAGAGCTAGAAGTATGGGTGTATGCTATAAATGTGCTCGTATAATTTGTGATACTCATTGTCGTTCTTTAGGAATGGTGTCTGATAACCGTAAAGATAAGATAAATTTCATTAGGGATGGCTTGAGTAAGGAGTTTTTAGATGACATATCTAAAACTCTTGAGACGCATCCCAGTGGATATGTGTATCACGAAATTCACGTGTTATATACATAATTCTGAAAAGAAATACAACAGTTAAGTCTCGGGAATCTGACTCAAAAAGACCATGTTTGCCAATTTTTAAGAAAATTGGATGGGAAGCTTGTCCCTGACGCATAGACGTCATTCAAGCCGTTACTTTCTTTAAATATTATATCTCTTTGTCTTTTCCTAATAATTGTGATTTGTTTTTTTGTTTTCTTTTATTTTCTCCTATATGATCCAGACCTTTTTGACCTTCCACGATTTACTATTTTGCTAATAATCTTCCTTTGGAAGATATTAGTGCTATTATTACTCACCATTTTTCAGGTATTATAAATTCAACCCATCATTGCACTCTTGAAGGCATCCAGAGCTGAGAAAGAAATACATAAATATGGAAGCTACTTCAAATAGAAGAATTGTAAACATCTATGTGTTTTGCGGTACTAGTGTTGGTACTAAGCTACAATACGTAGCAGAATCACAAGAATTGGGACGAGTCTTAGCCGAAAGGAATATGCACCTAGTATATGGTGGTGGCAATCTTGGACTAATGGGGATAGTTTCAAAGGCTGTACAGGAAGGAGGCAGTCAAGTTCTGGGAATCATCACAAAACCCTTGGCAAAGGTAGATCTTATAGGATCATCAAACGGAAAAGAACTGATCGTGCCGGGTAATTCTGAACGACTGGTGGAAATGATTAACCGTGCTGATGCTTTTATTGCTTTTCCAGGTGGTTTGGGTACGTTGGAGGAGATTTTTATAGTGCTATATTGGGCGAACTTGAACATACACCAGAAACCAATTGGATTGTTCAACGTAGATGGATTTTATGATTTTCTTTGTGTATTTCTTGATGATGCCCAAAGAAATGGGTTCGTGTCAAAACCTCTGAAAGAACTCATCTTCACTGCCAGAACTGCCCAGGATTTAATTAACGAAATTTTAGCCTATGAACCACAAATTGACCCTATCATTTCCAAGATAAAATGGTCTGATGATGATCATGGTAAGAAGCGTTGAATAAATCTGGAACTTAACATTTAAATTTTCCATTTAGATATAGAATTTCAGCTAACCAGGTACTATCTTCTAAACTCAGCTTCTACTTTTTTTTTTCACATTGGGGACAATGTCTCATTTAGGTTTGAGGGTGGGGAATAGTTGATTAGTATTTTTTTTGTATTTTTAGTCCAAAATTTTTGAAAATTCAAAACAATTAAAAAAGTTTACAAAAAAAAAAATTTGTTTTTTTTTGTTTTTAATTTCATTAATCGGGTGAAATTGGTGTGAGATAGTTGTGTAAGGAGTTTCTACTCCTGAGACATATCGCAACCTATTTCAGGACAAGTTAAATTTTGTTTATTTCCTTTTGAATTATTTAATTTGTAAATTCTCCATAAAACTGACTAAAAATGAATCTTCTTATGCTCAGTTGACAGGTATTATAAACATACATGGTAACATACGGACATGAGTTGTAATTGACAAGCTTATAATATTCAGTGCTCTAGTTTAATTGGAAGAAGCATCCATAAAAAGTGATGGGATAAAAAAAAACAAAAACCGTCTGAGATCCGAGTTATTAAGTGCGTAAGGGTGTTTTAACATATAGTGCCCTAAAACCAACTGGTTTGGGAGCCACTGGCCCAAAGCTTGCTACATGGATCAAAGATGTTACATATATATATATATATATATATATATATATATATATATATATATATATATATATATATATCTGAAGTCTTAGTAATTAAGTCTGTAGGGGTGTCTTAACACCTCGTGCCCTAAAACCAACTGGTTTAGGAGTCACTAGCCTAAAGCTAGCTACATGGATGGAAGATATTGTATATATATAAAAAAAATCAGAGATATCATAAAAATATTCCATTTCTTAAAAAAAAGTGTGAATTCTGATACAACTTAGGACAAAAATATTACTCTCTTCTCAACTACACTTATGACTATTGTGGGCAAAAATGAGTTGATAACTATTTTGTTGGCTGTGTATATGAAGAATGGTAAAAATAATCTAAGTAATACTTATTCGGTAATTTAGAAAGAAAGAAAACAACTATTAACTTGGATAAGAAGTTTCACATGTTTAGTTACTAACTTATTTATTCTCTTTTCTCTTGTCTTTTTTCTTTTGTGTGCATTAGTTTTACTATCTTTTTACTTTTGTAAAAACATTTGTGGGTATCGTTGCTGTAAGCCCTCACGGGACTACAACTCGTCCACTAGGAACACCTAGGGGTTTAAAGGCTTGTTGCATACGCTAAATGAAACCGTGATCCCTACGAAAGTGGCTTAGCTTTATTTTATTTTAAAGATGTTTATGTTATTTTATCTTGTTGTTTTGCTCGAGGACTAGCAAAATGTTAGGTTTGGGGGTGTGATGAGTGGTAAATGTATCACATTTTCCACTCATTTGACCTAATATTTTGTATAGTTTCTTGAGCTTTGTGAATATTTTGATGTTTTTTGTGTTATTTTATAGATAAATAAAGTTTCAGGACACTCTGGAGGTGATTCGGGGCCAAAATAGTGAAAAACAGACAAAATGGTGAAATCGTCTTTTTGCGCATCGCGACCGCTAACGTGCGTCAGACCTCTGCTAAAATACGCCGAGACATGTGTCAAAATCTGAGAAGTTTGATCTTGCTAACGTGCGCCAGATCTTGCTAACTTGCGCCTACCACGTGTCACCATCACATGCTACCGACAATCGCCATCGCCATGTGTCATCCACGTGTCACCCACGTGGCATCCACATCAGTCACATGCCAAGTCAGCATGCCAGGTGTCAGCCACATCATCATCCCAATCATCTCATGACACGTGTCATAATCACATGATGTCGATAATCAATATCGCCATGTGTAGCCACGTCATCGCCACCTCAGCACAATTATTGTGTTAATCATCCAAAATGCCACATCAGCAGATAAGAAAATCAAAGCAGCCAATCAGCGTATGCCACATCATCACGTCGCGACGCGAGAGGCTTACTGACGCCTACAAATTCAGCTTGAAATTTCAGTTTCAGATGTACCTTCCTCTCTGAATTTTCTGATAATAATAAGGTGTTTGTATATAGTTTGTTTTAATTTCAATTTTTTAATTAATTTTATTTACTTTTTGCAATAGTAATTTAATTTCTTTACTCATTCAGTTTTTACTATTCAGCAATGAGGAGGTAACTTCCCCCTGCTAGGGTGAAAGGTAGAACTTTTATTATTGCTATTTAGATTAATCTCCCTTAATTATAATATAATAACTATTTAAAAATTTTACTTAATGAGGATACCGCTATATTGGTCGGTTGGTAATTAATTGTAAATCGGTTTTAATCTGACTAAGCAAGGATACCGCCTGGTTGGTCGGTTGGGAATTAATTATTAATTTGACTTAATCAGGTTACCGCTTATATGGCCGGTTGGTAATATTACAAGTTAATATATTATATTAAGGGAGATATCTAAAATAGTAGTAATAAAAGTGGATCCTTTAACCCATAGCATTTTCTTTTATTGTAATTTTTCCTTTTTAATTTCTAGTATTTCTTTTCAGTATTTTACTTTATGTCTTTTATTTTTAAGTTTTTACTACTTATAAAAATGTATCGTAGCTAAGCCCGTTATCTGGGGTTGTGATGAATTCCAATATCACCGGTTTATAAAGGGTTATTCTATAGTTTGGGTAATATAAAGGTTTACTTATTATGTCTTAAGCTTAATGCTTCTTGTTAACTGGCCACTAATAAGATTTATCGGGTAAACTTAAAATAAACTTGACGAAGGAATTTTAGGTTTAAGACACTAGACTTAGTAGCCCACGATCTTCATTGAGGATAGATAACCCTTTAATAGATTTCCTTACAGGATAGACATACACCTGTCGGGCAGGGGTAACCACAATTGGAACTTAATCTTAATGAATTCAGGTAATTTGGTTGGCATAGACATATGATTTAATCAGATTACACTGGGTATTTGCATCTGACCATCGACAGAGGCTTTTGTAAAATTTTGTGTTCCAGGTTAGTAAACCAATATATTACATGAAATAAGCACTTCATCTTTTAAAAAGATAATGGAAGAAATCACAACCATGGATAGTTTTATAAATTTGAATTTTCCTCAACCAACTTTCGCGCCATTTTATTTACATGTTTTAATTTTTAATTTTTAAAGTCACTATTCCAATCAATCAACCAATCCATTTGATACTAGTAATTAATTGGCTTCATAAAATTAATAGCTTAGGTATTAAGTCCTCATGGGATCGATACTTTTTATACTACTTGAACGATACGTGCGCTTGTGTTATACGAGTGTGATTACGTCGGTCAACTATTATGAAAATTTACAAAGCATGCACCGAAAGAATGAGGCTTATTATGATCCTTGATATTTCTAGTGATATTCGTTGGGTAATTGAAGCAAGGGTTCACTTTTTAGGTGAGTCATCTGATTGTTTCATTTCTTACATGCCTAGTTTAGGAAAAAACACCTATGCTAATAAACGAAGAGTTAAACAATTAGGTGTTTTTTAAATGTTCACGCTGGACGTGCAACACTCATTGTCGTTCTTTAGGAAAGGTGACTGACAATCGCAAAAAATTCAGTTCATTAAAGATAGCTTGAGTAAGGAGTCTTTAGATGATATATTTGTTAGGGTTGGTGCTCTGAGCGCCAATTTCTTATGTATTTCCTTGTAAATACTCTTGTATATATTTTATTAATGAATAAAATAAACAGTTTCTATAATATCATTTCTTTTATTATATGGTAAAAATATAAATGACCATAGAGTGATTGATTATGATACAGTTGAAAAATGTCGCAACTGACATTAAGCAATATCATAACAGCATCATTCTTTAAATGTTCATGGTCAAGATTTACTATTACTTGGTCAGTAAGTAAACCCGCTGAGACTAGTACGTGTCATATATTGGAATATTGGATTCCAATGGTTTCTCAATGAACCATGAATCTCGGGAGACTCATATAGGCACGTAGGTGTTTATATCGGATAAACACTGAATGACTCACCGAAGATTCTTAATAGATGGTACACCAACGTCAATAAGAATCTTCTTGGGTTAAGTGAGCATAGTGATCCTCCGACTTGAGGTACCACTGTGGATGTATGAGGTATCTCCCACACTTTGATGGCAGTCACTGTTGGATAATTATGACCCATAGCATCAGTATTTGTATAGAACATGATTTTGTTGTACAAATTAACTATGTGACAAAGGAAATTGCTCTTTTATCATTTGTAATTAGATTACCGGTATATATAAATGATAAAAGTTCATATGATTAGTACCGGATTAATAAGATATGAGAAAGTATTAATCCACGTAAGGTTTAATCATTAAATATCCCTAGTCGTAGTATTATCGAGACTGGACATCGATAATGCGTAATAGGCTAGTATTACACTTGTGCATGTTATGGAAGCCTAACAATATAGTTCTCATAAATTTGGGTATTAGATACTAATGCAAGTGTGATAGGAGGTTCTGTTTACCGATGGTACGGAAACAGCTTCGCTCTGGATAGACCCCTCAGAATCCCATTGGTAGTATGAATATGTGTCTATGGGAATTTGAATTAGGGTAGGTGTATTTGGTCTTAACTTGAGACTTGCATCGCTAATACTTGCGACAATCAATATACTTTGGTTTTGGTCATCCGGGGCTGTAACAGGTTCTGTGTACACCTCTTCTTGGTATACTGAGAATCATAGTGTATTGGGTGTGATGTCAAGATGGAAGTATCTCTTCAGTCATATGGAGATGATGATCACGCTGGATACGGAACCGGTACTCTTGTATGTTGCAGCTATCGGGATAATATGACAAGGTCATGATTATCCGATTATAGAGACTAGTTACCAGATATCCAATATATGCTTCGTACGGGGCAGACACAATTCCAGCCTCAGGCCTAACATGTGACATTCTGATACTGGATCGTAATACGCAATACTACGTATACTACGCTTGACAAAGATTACATATTCCTTTAATGAATATTTCTGGAGAATTGGGTAGGCACGGTGTTTTGCTAGAAGCCAACCATGTCTTGTAAATCGGTAAGAACGTGGTACTAGGTACGCACGTATTCGGATAGTCCGATGACCGTATTTACTGCCAACATATCCAGGGATCTCTTGGGTCACTTCCCGAAGATTCACCGTTGAAATTTGACTCGAACAGAAAATTAATTTGGGATTAATTATGAAAGAGAAAATTAATCTGGGATTAATTACGGCAATAAATTAATCTGGGATTAATTTAAAGAGAAAGAATTAATCTAGGATTAATTGCGACGAGAATTTATCTGGGATTAAATTCGTCGAGAAGAGAGAAGGCGATTAATTTGGAATTAATCGGCAAAATAAATTTAACAGTTAAATTGGATTTTTCTATTTAATTTGTTTAATTGGGCTAAAATAATATATCAGATATTTTAATTGAAATTAGATTTCAACGCGGAATTAAAATTGGATTTTAATTCAAACGAATGAATTATTTTAGAATTAATTCGCAAGCGACTTTCGTAATAATTTTGCGAGGCATTATTATTTAATTAAATTGGATTTAATCACATCGCAATGGAAAATTCGTTTAATCGGATTAAACGAGGCCGAGCCCGAAGTGTGTTGAGCAAACTCATTTGAATTTTGAATTTAAAGTGGGGCCCACCAACTTACATCAACATGTCACTTGACTGATGGAAGTGGTTGGAAGCTTTTAAAGGTTTCTTGTCAAACACACTTTAGCTTTTTGAAAAAGTATATACAACTTTTTGGTTTTGTTTTTTGTAATTGATTTCAGAAATCAAAATGCAAAAATACTATTCCCTTTGGAGGGGAAAAATTTTCTTTCTTTTTGTTCAAGCTAGCACTTAAAGGAGTGGATCAAGGTGATAGGGAAACTCACCCGAGTGTTGGAAACACTCAAGAAAGCTTGGAGCTTCCACGGAAATGCATAAAAAGTTTTGAACTCATCCGATCAATGTGAGTATTTTCCGCAACTCTTTTGATTTTATTCACACACAAGTCACTCTTAGACGATCTTGGCATGTTCTAGGAACACTTACAATGGTATCAGAGTGATCTAAGTTTTATTTGAAAAATCTAGGGTTCTAAACTTTAATTTGGGATTTTTGTGATCGGAGCATGAAATGCCTAAATTGATTGTTGGGTTATGTTTGTATAATGTTGAATTGGATTTGTGCATTGTTGAATTTGTGAAATATTGATTAGATCAAAAATACCCAAATCCTAAGTATGGCCGAAATTTACCCCTAGGTTGCTCATGTTGATTTTTTGAAAATTAGCAATTGGATATGTTAACTGGCATGAAATGTATGATAGATGTTGATTTAATTGGATTGAAATCAATTTGTATGATAATTTACTTGCCAAAGCCGTGAGTATGAAGCATGTAATGAATTATTTTGCTTCAATTTATGTTGGACATGAATTGGAATTAAATAGCATAATTAATTGGATTAATTAAATGTTTTGGAAACATTAGGTTAGTTAATTAATTGTGTTAATTACACTTGAATTAGATTAATATGTAATTTGGAATGATATTAATTTAATTTATTGTATTTGGGCTTAATGGGCTTGGTTGGGTCAAGTTTGGTTTAGGAT